>JAULKM010080072.1:0-11628 GCA_032355605.1 Rubia tinctorum
CAACTCAATTATATCCATTAACCCAATGGGTCATTATCCAATAAGTGAAAATAGTAGATGGATAACGGTTATCCATTTGGTGACTTGATCCGTTTGACGAGCCTATTCACAAGAGATTGAGCTTATCAAGTTCATAGGGGGGAATATTTCTCCTGTACAAATCCTTCCGGCCCCATTGATTTCTCCGGGTGGCCTACAAGACTTTGTGAGGAATGCGCTTTCTTCTGGCCATGTTAGGGAATGACCCTCTCAACGTGGCTGTCGTGTTAATCGTGCTGCTGCCGTCGCAGTCGAGGTAACTCTCGGTTTGCTTTATGCTTTTTGAATGGTAATTCCTTGTTATTTTATTCAAATGTTTATAACTTTATGTGAAAGTGATATCATTGGTTACTTTAAAAGTGGCTGACAAGGAGGGTTTAGAACGGAAGCTGGCTACCCAGAAGCATGAACTGGCGAAGTACAAAAAAGATTCTCAAGCTAAGGCTGTTCTTGGTCGGGGAACAGTTTGTCAAGATTGCTAAGATGAAAGGAGATATGGCGAGCCTTCGGGTGGAGCATGAGAGTATAAAGGCTACTAATGCTAGTCTCAAGGAGAAGAAGCGTCACTTGGAGGAGCAGCGTAACTGGCTCTTCCTAAATGGTCTGTCCAAGATAATTTCTCTCGTCTTTAGTGGTGCTGAGGCTGGACTTCTGCTGGGTACTGCTCTCCAGTCCACTTTTGACCTCTTCTTTTAGTTCAACAATGACAAGAGCATGCGGTCTTTGATCCCTCTGGTTTTTAAAGACTTCCATTAGTAATCGTTCTCGGATTACCTTTCTCACCTTCCACACAATGCGGAAGCCTCGTCTCTGTCTGGTTGGAGTCACAACGCTCTACCAATTACTCATGCTATCCCTCAAGTGGAGAAAGTGACTGGTGGCCAGATCGGTAGACTGGTTGATCAGGTTACCACCCCCCCCCCCCAAGAGAAGGTGAACCAAGAGGCTAATGGTGAAGGCGATGAAGCTGGTGGTGTCTGAATGTTTCTTAAGCCCCCTTTTTTGTGATGTATTTTGTAAAGTCCTCCTGGTGAGGCAAGACATTTTAAAAAGTCCCCTTGGTGAGGCAATGTATTTGGAAGTCCTCCTTTTGAGAGGCAAGAATTATTTTGTAACTTATCCTCCTTCTAAGAGGCATACTTTTATAACTTTGTTTCTTTATTCCTAGTTTTTTTGAATCAATTTACAGACCCATCCTTCGGCCTACCTTGAGCTTTTGGCTTGTACGTGTGCAAGCTAGCATCCAAGGCCTAACTTCGTGGTTTTCTTTGACACATTTAATCGGTCTTGTTCAAGGCGTTAACCCCTTTATCGGCTTTGGGTGTTTTTGTGTCTCTTCGAGACTAAGTAGTTTCTCCCCATGGATTTTAGTGTTTGCTTGCTTACCTTTCTCTTTCTTTCTTTTAGCAAGTCTTTTAGATAAGGGATATTTGTAGTTGAATTCTTTTAGGTAAATAATTTCATTATTAATGTGTAGTTGAACTAGTGTTGTATTAAGGTTTTTATGATAGTGAATGTGTATGGAATAATGGTATATTGGTGGCCGCTAAGGGTATTTAGTGTTTGATGTTGAGAAAAGGGAAATATTATTGTTCTTACTTGGTTTTGGGGAAGGGTGATGTGGATATCAATGGATGTGGGGTTTGGGTGTTGCAATGAAAAGGAACGATGATCCTCCGCTTATGTCATTGGACTGGTGATTTTCCAGTCTTATGTGAAACAGTGGATGATTGTCATGTCTTTGTTGCGAGGTGTGGGTAACTCCATTAATATGCGAATTCGCGTGTGAGTTACTGTGAGTGGGGATTCATTTACTTATGGAAGTGTATAGTTGGCTAAATAGAGTGGTTTTTAGAGGTATGTGAAGCGAAGATGAGAGGATATTTTATCATGGTATTATATAATTTTCAGATTTTGTAGAAAGTGTTTGTAATTTTGATGAGTTTGTGCGTTTTAGATTATGGTCATGTTAATTATATGGGCCTACAGATAAATGGATTTTCTAATATATTTGGTGGGAAGGCTTGTCAATGGATAAGTATGTCACGTGGGCATAGTCTTTTTGGATTGTTTTTGTTGGGATATGCATAGTATTTTGGCATTTAGTTTTCCTAGGTTTTTATCACAAGGTTAGTCAGTTTTTGAAAACTGATGGGACGCATCCTTTCTAAGGGAATAATTACATATGGTTTGTTGTTTCGAGACTCTTTCTATGCCTATAAAAAAACTATTGTACACATGTTTTTCTCAGTTTGTATTTGCATGTGTTTTCTTGGTGTTGAGTGTTTGAAGTAGTAGATTTGAGAGTGTTATGAGTGTGTGTAGGGCAATGAACCTTTCATCAAGGACTTTTGACATGGTGATGGTGGTTTGTGGTGTTTTGGGGGGTAAATGAGGGTATCAGGATGCCAAAACGATCCTAGATTCGGGTTGGATTTCTCACTGATTATGTGGTAAGCCGTTATGTGTGGGTAAGTTATAGGAGTTATTCTAGTTGATAGTGGTGCAAGACCGGATTGCATCCCTTTAATGATGTTCTTACTATCTCAATGCCTGTCATAAGTTTTTTAATCTTAAAAGTATTTAGTTTTTATGTTATCTGATGCATGTTTGCTTTTATGATTTTTAATAGTGTTAGCGGTGGGATTACCAAACATGAGATTAGGGTGGAGGATGATGCAAAATATCTACTCATGAAGTCATTTGGTGTGGAAGCTGAGGGAAACCAATGTGGGGGGAACCCCCAAACTCACGGTGGCAAAGCCGAGAGAAGAAGATACGATACTTGTTTGGAAGATTCATGATGAAGGAGTGGCTTTGCAAATTTTCTTAATCGAGTTATGGGATGGAGCGGGTGCACCGATGAAGCAATCAGTCAATATTTGCCAGTATGCATGCTATAATTGATAAGGAGGATGATGCCCCTTCATGGGGGCACTTTGGGATGTGGAAGTGGTGCAGTCGGAGAATGGACGAGTATTCTTTAACTTTCCTCCTTGGAGCCTTTATAGCCTTACTAGCTCACAACTAGGGACTTAACTACATATTTATCTATGTAATAGGTTAGCCAATAATCAGTTGTAATTCTTCCCAGGGGAAGATTTGTAGTTAAGCAAGAAATTTTGTTGTAATTCTTAATTTTTGTATGGATCTAAGATTAATTAAGTACTTATTGATTATGTTATGATTTATCTTTATTTCTTTGCTATCAATGTTGTTCAGGTGACGCTAATATCGCTTCACTTTTACTATGTTTGTTTGAATTATTTTCCTTACTTTTATAGGCTAGTAGTCTAGTTGTTGTCCCTTGACTATTTTCTGAGCTATCATAATTTTGTGGGGTTATTGTGTGGGTCCGGCGTTCCCTCTTAGAAATCCTAATAGGGGTTCGAGATGCATTTTGTGAACCATGACCCTCTTCCTGAAAATGCATCGCTGCATTATTCCTATATCTTTTTTTAGGTAGCTTGTGTAACCCTTTCAATCTAACCATGTTATCGGATCATTCCTGAGTTTACTAACCTAATTTTTTGTTAATTTATTCTTGGTACGCCTATTTTTGTGGCTAAGCGTTCCATGTGTTATTGGCCTTTGTGTAAAAGTTTCTTAATCTCGTCACTTGTTGTCATGCATATAAATTTCACATATGATTGGGCATAACACAAGAGCGTACCTCTATTACGGGTCAAATTTAGCGTTGTGAATTTACAATTTGCAATCATACCGTTGTTGAGAGTTTCCTGGCATGGTGAGCTAGTTTTCTAGCTTGCTAGCTCTTTTGGGTGTGGGAATTGTTTGTTTCCTCTGTGGGTCTAGTATACAGGTGGTAGCTCTGGCATGGGCTCTGGCCTTTTCCAAGGACTATTAAAACTTAGAAAGGAAAATTTATCCCAACGGATGGCACCAAAGATGCAGGAGATTCCTTTTGATTAGTGATAGTTCCTGGAATTAGCTATAGCGAGCCCCAGCCTCTTCGAGTACCTGCAAGAGTCTTTGGGGAGGAAACTCTGACGCTCAAGTGTGTATCATTCTTACTTATGCCTTTTGAAAGTAAGAGTCAATTACTTCATCCGGTGTTCTCTTTCTTTATTTATATGGCATGGATAGTCCGATTATGGCCCACTTATTCCGCTCCATTTTATTTGATCATGGTCCATTAGAGGATCATGGAAAGTAGTGCTTTCCTCTATAATCGAGGTTGGTTAGTTCATGGCGATGCAACAATGATGGCCTTTGTGGATTTAGGGAACTGGTTTGGTCCAACGAAGCGACTGTTTTGCCTGTTCCACTTTGACTAATTGGGATTGGGTAAATTATATATATATATATATATATATATATATATATATACCACCTGATATATCTACAATATATTCATTATATTATTATTATTATTATTTTAAAGGCTCATTATTCTCATATAAACACCATTGTGTTAACTTAAACATAACTGCATAAGAGAGTATGCCCTCCCTGACACACCAAGAGCTTTGTCTTGCATATCATCAGTCATTGGATGAGAATCGACACTCAAGACGCTGGTTACCCCACATCAATAAGATTCATTTATGAGGCAAACACATGCAAAATCTAAGATTCTACTATTTTACAACGAGTTCTTTTATTTTAAGGTTAGGATTGTTGTAGGTTGGCAAACGAACGAGAAAGATGAAGCGTGAAGCAAGAGGAAATCAAGATTGACATGGTGGTGGACGCTATAAGACAAAGAAATGGGAAAATACTTATTTTTTATTTAAAAAAATACAGTGAAATAGAAGGACGTATGTTGTCAGTACTTGATGGGCTAGTACAAGAGAGATTGGAAGAGGTTGGATACCAAATTAAAAGCCTCCAACATCAATACTAGCTCATTAAGTGCAATTTTCTAGAAAATGAGCTTTCTTGATAATAAGGAGTTACCATTGCTAACTACTCTTGAATAAGGAGCCACATTTAGAGTAGTTACCTTATTTTACTCAAAGTGCTAGTCAATAGATAAGTGTCATTTGGCATAGATTGTCTCCCATAGCAGTTTGCAGATCTTATAAAAGAGTTCTTTACATATTTGTCCACTGCTAAGAGTTGACTATTAAATAATTCTTATTCAAATTGATGATGTTGAACCTAAGAAATAGTTCTTGAATGCCATTTTATTGTGGATGTCCTAAAGTATTACTATTCAAATTAATGAATTTGAATCTATAATCAATAAATTTTAAAAACTAAATAATAATAGACATATTTAGATATTAGAAACTTAATCAATAGTCAGCATTTTGAGTAAAATATTGATTGAAAAAAGACAAGTCCACGAAACCCACCTCACTAACTAAATCAAATGTTGAATAAAGAGGTTCGTTAAATTAAAGTTTCTCGGTACGACAATTAGATTGAAGCCAAATTTTGGGTGATGATCAGCATGGAGAATCGCATTGACACCACCAAAAAACACCATGACAAGGATTAGTTCGACGTGAAAACCATGTCAGTGTCTAGATACATATATCGATCAATTCATTTCTCGTGACATTCTTAAGGATCACACATCAGGGATGATGGAAAATTTTAGATATGAACTCTGCGAGTAGATCTTTCGCCCCAATAAATTCATTCACCATTAAAATGATAAGCATATTTCTCAACTTCTTGAATCATATACTTTTCATTAATCACCAATTGCTCCCTCTAGTTCAATAACACTGACTCCCTTTTTTCACTTTTCTCAAAGCATCTTTGACCCTAAATATCAAATAGTATATAAGTATAATATTATCACACGAGATGGGTTTAGATTCTCTATAACATGTACTCCCTCCATCCCAACTGAACTTGCACTCTTGCGTTTTAAATATCAAATTTTTATTTGTCATTATTATAAGTAACTGAAGTTATCGATAATTAAACGTATCTAAAAGAAATGGTAGTCAACTGGAGTCAATGTTAGTGAACCGGAATGGAGTATTACATTATTAAAAACAAAGTCCATATCATATATAGTTAATTTTAATTGTTCGTCATTCATTCTACCGGGCGGTGCTAAGTAACTAGTTTAGAAGAAAAAAAAACTTCATGTTCATTGACTTATTCAAAGATTGGATAAGGAGCACTCTTGATAATTAGGAGTTACCATTAGCAACTACTCTTGAATAAGGAGCCCCCTTAGAGTGGTTACCTTGTTTTACTTAAAGTTCTAATCAATAGATAAGTGTCATTTGGCATAGATTGTCTCCCATAGTAGTTTGCAGATCTCATAAAAGAGTTTTTACTTATATTTCAATAGTTGAGAGTTGTCTTTTAAATAATTCTTACTCAAATTGATGATGTGGAACCTAAGAAACGCTTCTTGAATGCCCTTTTATTGTGGATATCCTAAAGTATTGATATTCTAATTAATGAATTTTAAACATTAATTAATAAATTTTAAAAACTAAATAATAATGGACAAATTTAGATATTAGAAACTTAATCAATAGCCAGAATTTTGAGTAAGATATTGATTGAATATAGACAAGTCCATGAAACCCACCTCACTAACTAAATCACATGTTGAATAAAGTGATTCGTTAAATTCAAGTTGATCGGTACGACAATTAGATTGAAGCCAAGGTTCGGAAGAAAGTTTTCATGGAGAACAGCATCGATACCACCAAAAAGCACCACGACGAGGATTAGTTCGACGTGAAAACCAAGTCAGTGTCTAGATGCATATACCGATCAATTCATTTCATGTGACATTCTTAAGGATCACATATCAGGGATGATGAAAAGTTTTCGATCTGATCTCTACGAGTAGATCTTTTGCCCCAATAAATTCATTCACCATTAAAATGAAAAGCATGTTTCGCAATAACTTCCTGATAACATATGCTTTTCATTAATCACTAAATGCTCCATCTAGTTCACTAACATTGGCTCCTTTTTTGTTCACATTTTTCAAAGCATGTTTGACCATAAATTTCAAATAGTATATAAGTAATAATACTATCACACGACATAGGTTTTGATTATCTATAACATGCACTCCCTCCATCCCACCTGAACTTGCACTCTTTCTTTTTAAATATCAAATTTTTAAATGTTGTTATTATAAGTAACTGGACTTATCGATAGTCACACGTATAAAAAAAAGTGGTAGTCAACTGGAGTCAATGTTAGTGAACCGGAATGGAGTATTACATTATTAAAAATAAAGTCCATATCATATATAGTTAATTTTAACTGTTCGTTATTCATTCTACCGGTCGGTACAAAGCTACTAGTTTAGAAAAAAAACTTTATGTTCATTGACTTATTCGGAGATTGGAAAATGAGCACCCTTGACAATAAGGAGTTACCATTGCCAAATATTATTGAATAAGGAGCCACCTTAAGAGTGGTTACCTTGTTTCACTTAAAGTGCTAATCAATAGATAAATGTCATTTGGTATAGATTGTCTCCCATTGTAGTTTGCAGATCGCACAGAAGAGCTCTTTACAATTTGTCCGTTGTTGAGAATTAACTCTTAAATAATTTTTGTTCAAATTGATGATGTGGAACCTAAGAAACGCTTCTTGAATGCCATTTTATTGTGGATGTCCTAAATTATTTATGTTCTAATTAATGAATTTGAAACTATAATTAACAACCTTTAAAAACTAAAGAATAATAGACAGATAGAGATTATAAACTTAATCAATAGTCATAATTTTTAGCAAGATATTGATCGAAAATAGACAAGTCCATGAAACCCACCTCACTAGCTAAATCAAATGTTGAATAAAGAGATTCGTTAAATTCAAGTTGATCGGTAAGATAATTAGATTGATACCAATTTTCGAAAGATGGTTTGCATGGAGAACCACATCAACACAGCCAAAAAGCAAAGCGACAAGGATTAGCTCGGCGTGAAACCCAAGTCAGTGTCCAGATGCATATACCGATCAATTCGTTTCCCGTGACATTCTTAATGATCACACATTAGAGATGGTGGAATTTTGCGAGTAGATCTTTCGCCCCAATAACTTCATTCACCATTAAAATGATAAGCATATTTATCAACAACTTTTTGAAATCATCTACTTTTCATTAATCACTAAATGCTCCCTCTAGTTCACTAACATTGGTTCCTTTTTTTGTTCACTTTTCTCAAAGCATGTTTGACCATAAATTTCAAATAGTATATAAGTAATAATATTATCACACGAGGTAGGTTTAGATTCTCTATAACATGTACTCTCTCCTTCCCAGCTGAACTTGCACTCTTGCTTTTTAAATATCAAAATTTTATTTGTCGTTATTATATTTAATTGATGTTATCAATAGTCAAGCGTATCTAAAAAATGGTGGTCAACTAGAATCAATGTTAGTGAATCGGAATGGAGTATTACGTTATTAAAAAATACCATATCATATATAGTTAATTTTAATTGTTCGTAACTCATTCTATCAGGCAGTACTCAGTAACTAGTTTGGAAAAAAACTTTTTGTTCATTGACTTATTAGAAGATTGGAAAATGAGCACTCTTGATAATAAAGAGTTACCATTGCTCACTTTTCTTGAATAAGGAGCCAAGTCTGGAGTTATTACCTTGTTTTACTTAAAGGGATAATCAATAGATTAGTGTCATTAGGCATAGATTGTTTTCCATAGTAGTTTGCAGATCTTATAAAATAGCTCTTTACATATTTGTCCATTGTGGAAAGTTGTCTCTTAAATAATTCTTGTTCAAATTGATGATGTGGAACCTAAGAAATACTTCTTGAATGTCCTTTTATTGTGGATGTCCTAAAGTATCAATATTCTAATTAATGAATTTGAAACTATAATTAATAACTTGTAAAAATTAAATAATAATGGACAGATTTAGAGATTAGAAACTTAATCAATAGTCAGAATTTTGAGTAAGATATTGAGCAAAATTAGACAATTCCACGAAACCTACCTCACTAACTAATTCAAATGTTGAATAAGGAGATTCGTTAAATTCAAGTTGATCGGTATGACAATTAGATTGAAGCTAAGTTTCAAAAGATGGTTTGCATGGAGAACCGCATTGACACCACCAAAAAGCACCGCGACTAGGATTAGTTCGACGTGAAAACCAAGTCAGTGTCTAGATGCATATACCGATCAATTCATTTTCCGTGACATTCTTAAGGATTACACATCAGGGATGATGAAAAGTTTTAGATCTGAACTCTACGAGTAGATCTTTCGCCCCAATAAATTCATTCACCATTAAAATGATAAGCATGTTTCTGAATAACTTCTTGATAACATATACATTTCATTAATCACTAAATGCTCCATCTAGTTCACTAACATTGGCTCCTTTTTTGTTCACGTTTTTCAAAGCATGTTTGACCATAATTTTTAAATAGTATATAAGTAACAATATTATCACACGAGATAGGTTTAGATTCTTCATAACATGTACACCCTTCGTCCCAACTAAACTAGCTTTCTTTCTTTTAAATATCAAAATTTTATTTGTCGTTATTATAAGTAACTGAAGTTATCGATAGTCAAACGTATCTAAAAAAATGGTGCTCAACTGGAGTCAATGTTAGTGAATTTGAATTGAGTATTACATTATTTAAAAAATGCTATATCATATATAGTTAATTTTAACTATTCGATATTCATTCTACCGGGTTGTGCTAAGTAACTAGTTTGGAAAAAAAACTTTCTATTTATTGACTTATTCATAGATTGGAAAAGTAGCCCTCTTGGTAATACAGAGTTACCATTGCTAACTTCTCTTGCATAAGGAGTCAGTCCTTAAGTGGTTACCTTTACTTAAAGGGCTAATCAATAGAATAGTCCCATTACGCATAGATTGTCTCCCATAGTAGTTTGCAGATTTTATAAAAGAGCTCTTTACATATTTATCCATTGTTGAGAGTTGTCTCCTAACTAATTCTTGTTCAAATTGATGATGTGGAACCTAAGAAATGCTTCTTGAATGTCCTTTTATTGTGGATGTCCTAAAATATTGCTATTCTAATTAATGAATTTGAAACTATGATTAACAACTTTTATAAACTAAATAATAATGAACAGATTTAGAGATTAGCAACTTAATCAATAATCTGAATTTGGATTAAGATATTGATTTTTTTAAACAAAGAGTCGAGCAGTTATATTTCAATAAAGGTTTGGTGATTAACATCACCTAAAAATAGACAAGTCCACAAAATCCACCCCACTAACTAAAAAAATATGAATGAAGACATTCATTAAATTCAAGTTGATCGGTACGACAATTAGATTGAACCCAAGTTTTGAAAGATGGTCTGCATGGAGAACCGCATCGACACCACCAAAAACCACCGTGACGAGGTTTAGTTCGACGTGAAAACCAAATCAGTGTCTTGATGCATATACCGATCAATTCGTTTTGACATTCTTAAGGACACACATTATGGATGATGGAAAGTTGTAGATACGAACACTGCGAGTAGATCTTTCGCCCCAGTAACTTCATTCACCATTAGAATAATAGGCATATTTCTCAACAACTTGAAATAATCTACTTTTCGTTAATCACTAAATGCTCTCTCTAGTTCAGTAACGCTGGCTCCTTTTTTGTTCACTTTTCTCAAAACATGCTTGACCATAAATTTCAAAGAGTATATAAGTAATAATATTATCACACGAGATAGATTTAGATTCTCCATAACATGTACACCCTCCGTCCCAGCTGAACTTGCACTCTTGCCTTTTAATTTTTTTAAAAAAATTGTCGTTATTATAAGTAACTGAAATTATCGATAGTCAGACGTATCAGAAAAAAGTGGTAGTCAACTGGAGTCAATGTTAGTGAACCGAAATGAAGTATTCTCTCCGTCCCAGGGACTTCTGCACACTTTTCTTTTTTGTCCGTCCCAACAAAAGCACACTTATAAAAATTCCCTTATTTGGTAAAATTTAAGTGATAAAATTACCATGTTACCCTTCACAAAAACAAAAAACTACACCCTTAAGCAACCATGAGGCCCACATTTTATCTGGATTAATTGGCTTTGATAACTATAATTAATGTGTTTCAGGATTCAAATTTTGTCAAAACGGTTGGGCTGGAATTTATTGTTCCACCGCCCAACCGTCTTTCTCCTCCAATCAATGCACTCCGACCACTACATTTTCACATGCTTTTGTCCCCAAAATTTTCAAAAGCCAAATTCGCATTGGATTCCCTTGCTCATTTATCTCTTCTGAAAACCCTATCTCACACAACACTCTCTATTCATCTTCCTCACATCTCCCACTTTTCCTCTTCAGCGCCGCTCCCTGAACTTGAAACCTAGATCTGAATTCTAGCACTCCCCACTGAATCTCTCAGCGTTTCTCTGTATCCCAATCGTTGTTTCTCCAAACATGACCTATTTTAACAATTCTTCCGGCGAATCTTGATGTGGTTGCTCTGCTTGTTACGTCTCCGACACCTAGGGATAATCATGGGTCGGGTCTAAAAATTTTAGACCCATACCTAGACCCGATGGGTCTAAACGGGTCTTGGGTCCAAAACGGGTCCTAAATGGGTCTAATATTTTATTTTGTTTTCTTCACTAAATAAAATATATATTATCTTAAATGCAAATAATTG
>JAULKM010080083.1:0-27598 GCA_032355605.1 Rubia tinctorum
CTAACTGATCGAAAGCGGTTTCCAGCTAAACATTCCGATCACTTAAAATAACTGAATTAATTATCTCCGTAATTAATACTCAAACTATATTATGGAAAATGCACAATGAGTGAAGGACACTATTCCAACAGATTAAACTTCAAATGTTACCGAACTCCTCAGAGACCATGTACCACATTTTAGTCAGGGATTCTCTGGATTATACTCATCCAAGCAACATTATAAAACATTCAAGGAGAACAAAAATCACGAGACTAATGGATCCTCTGAGCATGCTATGGTTTATGGTACTCCCTCTGTTCCAGTTCAAACTGCACACTTTTTGGTCAACTTTATGCAGACCATATTTGACCAACGATAACTTTATTTATGTATAATAATAGTGTATTAAAATCTGATGTTTAGAAAATACATCATGCAGGGAATCCAATTATATCTCACATAATGATATTTGTATCTATATACTGGTTCAAATTTATGGTCAAGGTATGAGAAAGTTGACCAGAAAGTGTGCAGCTTGAACTGGGACAGAGGGAGTATAGTAATTGACGCGGTCTTTCTCTAGCTCAGTAAATGTTGGCATTGCAATATCAGATACGATTCAGAAAGGGTGGAAATAGTTCCCTTCCTTGAACTTGCAACAGACATGGGGATGGTAAGTTTCAATAAGAGGAAAAGAGAGAAGGAAACTTCGGGATTCTCGAGTCGGTTATGTCAGATCGACTAAGGTGAAGTGGATTAAAAAACCAAATATTAATGTGAATATCAGAAATAAACATACCTTAACAAGCTCACCTTCAAACTCTTCTCTGCAAAATTGCGATAATAAAATAGCATAAAATAATTATGGACTCATTATCCTGAAACTTACGTAGCAAGTTCCTTTAGTACACGTATTGCTTCAACTTGAACAACCATTTGAGCCTTCTTCATAGTTCCGTATAAGTTTTCCTGTTTCCCAGATGTCCTGCCTTCGAGCATAATTAAATGAGTTAAATTTCAACCCAAAAGGAGTAATGATGTAACAGAGAACAAGTGACATGCATTTCTAATGATAATTTTGACAACTGAAATTGCAATACAACTAAAATAGCTTCATCCAGTGACCTTTGAGGGAGTATCATCGCTCTTCTCATTATCCTTTTTTCCTCCTCCAAACAGACCACAAATTTGTGGCTGGTTCTCCATTTCTTTACTGCCTGAACCATCAGTTGAGCTATCTTCCTTCATTACCTCGCCATCAGCTTTCAGAGTCAATAACAAGTCCACAGATTCTACTTCCTTTCCAGTATGGTCCACCTCGACTTCTTGGCATTCCATGTAATCTCCAGAGAAATCATCTAAACTGGCCTTGCTCTTTCCAACTATAGACTTAAGCTCCAATTCAGGTTGGCGACGATCCTGAAAAAACATGAAACATGTGAGACTCTTGGTCTTCTAAGACATCTACTTCTATAAACATACATCATTCTGCGTATAATTCAAAAGATAAGAAAGAATGAATATCCAGTTTTCATCTTTTCAGCGAACAATAAGTTTTAAGCATTAACCTTAGTGACCTGTTTCATGTTTTAGATTCCTGGTGAGTTTTTTTAACTGGTCAACTTCTAAATAGCTATTCAGAGTGTTATCTTCTGTTTTAACTCAAGTGGACTTCGCATATAGAAACAGAAAACTTGGAGACTATATTTGCAGACAAGACAACGTACAATTGAAAGAGCCAACTGAGTGACTGAATAGTGTTAAAGCCAGACAAGATAACTAACTAAATGTCCACTCAACATGCCATTTCTGAAATTTGGTTTTACCTAAATTGATAAATTACCACAACTATGTTCCAACATTAGTTAACTAGCCAAGTATGCAAAGTAAAAACTGTGACACAGACTTGGTTACGCAGTTCAGTGAAATACACCTACATCTGCGGGGCTTAGCCCAATTCAGAATAAATCCACTAATCAGAAAGATATCGTACAATGTACATAATACGCGTATACTTATCTTTTCTAATTGTAACATGTGGATTTAGCAATCTCCCCTTGCTACCGATCAACTTTTATCAGACTCTCTCTGACCTCGATACTCGTCGACGCTAAATCTTCTCCTCCCGAGGAATTAAGGCATCCGATTCTGAACTTAGATCAAAAGAGTTTTGATCATGTTGGAACACAAGTAAAAGCTCACGGCTACTCTTGATGTATATAATTTGAATGCAGATTTTCTTCTATTAAATTTGTAAGTAGCTTAGCCAGAATTTTCTCAATATATAGGACTGATTGCACGTAATAGATTTCTTGTGCGAATGGAATTCCTTCTCCATATAATATTCTGATAACAATCAAATCTCTTGGAAGTGGGAATTACCAAATCTAATCCCTTAAAGAAAGGAGTTGGAATATTTCATCCATGTCTTAGCAATACTCGAAATTCCCATATCAATCCAATTCCATATATCTAATTCAATACCATAAATACAGGAATTGATTTATTTTTCAACTAATCACAACTTGGATGAAATATATGCTTCTCTCGGATTCACTAATGAACTTCTTTTCTTCGCAAGTCATACCATAAATCGTAAACCTCCATCTTTTGATGTTACAACACAACATTCCATATTTGCATAATTTCCATAAATTACCAATTAACAAATCTGGACTTTACAATCTCACTCTTTGGCACTTTTGTGGCCCCATCAACCATTTTGGATTTTCAAATCATCCATTATGCAAATAGAACAATCAAAACAATATGGATGTTGACATTCGAATTTAACTCCCCCTAAATCTCACAACTCCAATCAATAATCATCAACACCCATGTTGTAACATCAAATAGACAGTCCTTGGTTTTAAAATGCACTAAAATGTTCTAAAATGCGCTAAGGCCTAAAATTAGAATAATGCGCGATGCGCTATGCGATGCGAGTACATCACGGCTCTGATGCGCTACCTATTTTATATTCAGTATATATGTCTAAATGCATATGCAAGGCAGGTTCAAATAATAAAATGTAAAGTTAGTTGCATAATAGCTTTAACCAAATAGCAAATAGCAAATAGCGAATCAATTAACTACGAGTACCAACAAGAATACGGGAATAATATCAACTTTCAAGACTCCCAAGTCTCAACAAAAAACACTTAAAAACCAAAACGACACAAAAACAACATAATTAGTTCCTAAGAATCCTAATTTAAGATTTTAGACTTGAAAGTTTCAAAACAATTCAAGTTTAAAAATCATCAAGAATATCAGCCAAACCAAAACTTAGTTCTGATTTTATTATGGGATGAATGAATGGTAAGGTTGTTTTAGTTCATACGTTTGTATAACCTCTAATTAATATGGAATTCATTAAGCATACATCGCATTGAAATTGGAAGATATAAGCCAAACCAAAAATATCAAACATATATCTTCTCTACAAATTGGCTTGTACCGAGTACTGATCTAAATATCAGCTCAAAACTGAGCACCGACTACTGATAAAAAATATCATCCAAACTAACAACATTTTCCTAACGAAGTATGTAAGAAATAATGCATACAAATCATTCTTATGAGTTATCAGAACTAAATCCTCACATGCAACTGAAAACTAACAATATTTTCTTAACAAAAACAACAAGAATGCATCCAAATCGAATCAGTCCATTAACCCTGCAGCATAAGCCTTCGAAGTTTGAATTGAGCGAAAAAAGATGAAGAAACCCATGAGCAGGAGTAAAAGATTAAATAAATTATATTAAAGGAGAATCTTATGATAGCCGTTGATGAGAAATTGAGGATGAGTGGAGAAGAAGAGCAGCGTCACTGACGCGAGAACAAAAATAGAGCCGATGGAAACATAAAATCAGAAGGAAACCCTTTCCTCTGTTAATTTTGGACTCTTAATATCAATGGGTTTTATTTAACTAAGTGGGCTTTTACTTAAGTGGCCATTTTGACAACTCAACCGCATCAAAGCCAGGATGCGGCCGATGCGCTTCACATCCGATGGGCTACAATGCGCTCCGATACAGCTGCATCCTTGAAAAATAGTGCAGCAAGCCATCATATGCGGGGAGGCAATGCATCGGAGCGCATCGCCCATTATACGGGCGCATCGGAGCGCGTTTTAAAACCAAGAGACAGTAATAAAACAACTAAATTTTCAGACAAACATTTTACTCTATAACACCCTGATTTCACCTCCTTGCTTATTGGGGAGGTCGTAATCGAGTGTCACCTAGCTCACAGCAGGACTCGGTAGTAGAAAGAGCAAGATAAATAATTAACTAAAATTTATAAATATATTTGGATGAAATTTTAAAACAGGGTAAAATATATATTATTTAAACTTTTAGGATTTTACATTTTTTTTCTTGGGTGTTGAGCTTATAGTAACTATAGCTCAATGACGTGCCTATAGTCTCTGACTCCATCACTCAAGTCGAATATTCTTCTCAAACATCTGAAAAGATAGGTTAACTTAAAGGAATGAGCCCATGCTCAGTGAGGTCTCAATGGTTTAGAAATATTTACCAAGTGATATTATATGACCATATAACACAAAGAAAGCGAGATAAATAAACATATATTCACGTAAGGGATAAAGAGAGGAGTATATGTAGCAATTCATCAAGTCTCTATATGAGGCTACAGTTGGATTTCTAATTATACTCCAGCTACCCAAGGATCAATGTCGACAACACACACCCGTCAACCTAGCAAGAATTGTGTACAGCATATGGTACATCTCGAGAGTACAACAAGACCTTCTTAGACATCTAGCCGAACGATCTATCTCGTTGCTGACTCGTCGGTTTCGAAACTAAGCAGGGTCGAGGGTCACCCTATCAAGCAAGCAGGAGTACAAGCAAGTAATTGGTCTGGTGTGATCAAGTACACAACCGACCAATGTCAAGTTCAAGCAAGTAATTGGTCCAGAGTGATCACGTACACAGTTGGCCAATGTCAAGTTCAAGAAAGATAGAATTCAAACAAGCAATTGATTCTAGAAATCAAATATACACCCAATAATTTGCCATATCACGTTCAAGGAAGTAATCAAGTAAGAAAAAATATATAGCACGAAGATCACAAAGTCAGAGTATAGAAGCAACCGCGTAATGATATTTATAATAACTAAGAATAAATACGTAAAGCATGATAGTGTGATAACGAAATATCCCAAACCAAACCTTCATCATCCCTGGTTCATTTAGTTAAATTAAAACAAAAGAACATAAGGTGTTTCTCCAGTGAGATCACTCACAAGATTCGACATGTTCGCCCTTGAAAATATATGTAATACAATAAAAGGATATAAGATAAACACTCCTAACTACGGGCTTATAATAATTTAACTCTAATAATCATTTATATATAAAAAATGACATTAATGATTAACTAAAATGTTTTAAAAGTGTATAAATCTACTATAAATAACAACTTAATTTATATTTATTTTTGGAAAGAAAGAAATGTATATTTAGTTTTATTAAGATGTGATTTGTTGTTTAATTGTTTGATACTAATCGTAAAACTTAAATGCGAAATGGAGTAATCTTAATTGTGATTGCATTTTTGCTAATCTTTCCCTGAAACTAAATTCATTTATTGAACTCCATTTCCTCTTAACATTAAACTTCCTGAAGCTTATTATTGTACACGACTACAAGGGGTGAACTCTACAATCTCTCTTCTTATGACTTTCAACCCAAATGAAGCTATGCAGAGCAATACAGATGTGTTAAACCACAAAACAAAATCGTTGCACACAACTGACTCTCTGTTAACATGAAGGGCATGGGATTAACTATGCACTAATACTACCACAAAAGAGAGAATCGGAAGACAAAGCAAATCAAACAAAGATTTCATGAGCATCAATTTACCAATGGTACATCTTCTAACAGATTAGGGTTGTTTCAACAATGAGGTAATAAACCTGTGCACCAGAACTAACTGAGGCCCTAACCAGAAAAACATACAATGATCTAAACTAAGACAGAAACAGGATCAAAGACAAGCTTTCAGTTTTCACTCAGATTAATTAACGATCCTACCATCAGTCTGTATAAACACCAAAGAAACTAAATCAGAACCTTCATCCCAAGATTCATCAGGTTCTGAACACTACCAGTTCTAACTAAAAAAAAAAGAGAGATCTATTACTTACCAAGTTCATCTTCTAATCACTCTCTCGCAAGCAATTCAAAACCCTCTCCTCTTTCCCAAGCAAAGCAACTCCACAACCTTGCTCCTTCCTGCGCAAAGAACTCCAAAGCATGTGTTTTGAAATTCTAAAAAAAAACAGAGCAAACTCTCAATCAAGGATTTAGGGAGAATGGCCCTTCCTCTCTTTTTTTTTTCCTTTTCTAAATTATTATCCATTTAGTTGATAATATTTAATTTATTTAATGATTTTGCACTTTATTTATTATTACCATTATTATTATTTAATTATTAAATACTATTCAAAAATATTTATGATACTTTTTATAACCTACATATAATTCAAAAATTAACATCACATTATATATATTATATTATAATATCACATTCTTAATTATATATCTTTATTTTGATACTATGCATACTATCTTACTTGCTTCTAGTACAGAGATCTCACGTACTCCATGTTGGAACATCAGTCTAACTGACTGTCAGAAATCCGAGAATAGTAGCACAAGCCATCAAATATCCAGATAAGAATTCCAAACCACCAATAGCTTTCAGCTGGACAAAAATAACATCATAAATCCAAAAAATCAGAAATCCAAAATACTCTCCCTTGGGAACACAAAACAAGCCAAAGCAACAAAAAATGCCATTTTCTTCATTCAGCTAATTCTTCTTCCAGCTGGGTAAGCTCAGCTTCAAGGACAGCAAGTTGGACTTTTATAGCTCCAATCTTGGCCTGAATCACCACTTTCTTGGCCTTCTTTGCCTTCTTCACAGCTTCACCCGAGGAGCTACCAGCTTCAAAGTTCTTCCAGGGCAGATCATTAATATTTCTAATAGAAAAAGTCCTAGAGTTTACTTTGACCGAAGTAGCCACAATTATCACATCATCATTCTTAACTGGTACCTTACTCATTTTAGCAAGACCTGAGATAATGCATGGGTGTGGTAGGGAGTTCTTCACTCTTGAAGAGACAACTTGGAACACCACATTTTCTTGTATAATCCTTCCCAGATTAAATGGAATTTTCTTCCCAATGCATTACAGAAGGTTAGCCATTTCTCTTGTCAAAGCTGAGGTGTTGGTAGATGGAATTCAACAGTTAATAGAAATTTGAGATAAACAAAAATAACTGTTGGTTAAACTTTATATGGTTGCATTCCCTTGCTCTAGCCATTTTGTAACTAGACCTCCAGTGATTTCAGTCAAGATCTGGTCATGTGTTACTGTCAAATCCTCAGCATAAACAATGTCAAATTCTGGAGCGGTCATACCTAGTATTTTATTGATCCTTTCAGCAGAGAAGTTCATTACCTTTCCTCTCACATATACCCATCCATACCAGTTCGACTCAATATTTAAATTCTCTGCCATGATATTGGCATAGAATTCCTACACTAACTTCCTGTTATACTTTCTGAACACTGTTGTTGTTGTTGTGGTGTACCCCAGGTAGTCAAGGAAGTTGTAAAGCCACTTGCCTTATAAGACTCGAGATCCAAATGTCTCTCTGAAAATATATTCCTTTTATTGATGGTATCCCACCTGTCTTGACACATTTCATTATAGAAATCTTCATTCACAACATCTCTCCCTGATGGTGCTTTCCTCGAACTCTACCCAACTTCTTTGTTTATTTTCTTCTTCTTCTCAAGTTGAGCTGAACTCTCGGCTCCTACTTCTCCCATCTTCATTTTTATCTCCTCGACATTGATTTCATATACTCATCTAACACCTCATCACTGGTATACACATGGTCTATAATAAGGACTTCATTTTCTGCTTCTTCTTCAGCAGCTGCCTATTCCGGTGTTGGAACATCAGCCTCTCTAACTTCTTGTTGGCCCGATGTTGGAACATCATTAACACCAAACTCATCAGCCTTATACTCTTCTGCATAAACTTCAACTCTCCCTGTCTCCATCTCAGGGGTCTCAATAAACACACTCTCAGTAGTCTCAACAACTTCTTCTTCTTCAGTGTGAACATTGGCAGACTCACCTCCCACATCATAATCTTCATCAGTGTCCATGTAAGTTGTTTCTCCCCCTGCCTCCTCAGCCTGTGTTGGAACATGACCAGCATCCCTGGCTTCCAATTCTTCCTCATCTGAGTCAATCTCAATTACTGGAGGTTGTGCATTCCTCAAATCTTCCAACTTCTCAGCAACTGCAGGGTTATACACTTGCACATTTTTATAACTCACAGAAGTTAGCACTCCTAGCTCTTCCGTACACTCATTAATTCTCCTTAATTTCAGCTTACTTGGACCTGTGACACTTGTGTAAGCACACATAACCTTCTTGCCCTCACGCTTTACACATGCCAATTCAGTTAGTCTAAGGTTCAACTCTTCCATGTATTGAATGTCCCATGTGATTCCATTTAACAAATGGCTTAGGTCATAGCCGTTTATCTTACCCAACAAGTCCTTATACCCCCTAAGATCTACTTTCTTTCCATGCTTCATATAGTACTTCATGCAATCATCCAGAGATTTGAAATTTGACCATTAAAGGTAAAGGATTTTCCCCCGAATACCTTGAGTTTGACAAGTAGAGTAGGGTCTTATACCAGTTGAACTGGTGGTGACCGGACAATCTCTACTCCTGGTTCTTGAACACCATTCCAGGGTTCCATCATGTTGCTCTCTGTCAGGCTCAGTCTCTACTCAGGTTATTCAAAAATCTTCTTGAAAGCACTAGACTTTTCCATGTCAGATTTGATGAATGAGAGATATGGTAATGCCGCAAGGAATATTTTGAGACTCCTAAACACTTTCTACCTCTCTGCAGTAGGTTTTTAGCACAAGAAATCCGAGCACTATCTCCCCTAAATCAAAAATTGCAAGAATATCAAGATAGAGAGGTTGTGTAAGGAGGGAAAATACTAAGAAGATGGAAAGTTAAATTTTAAAATTTTACTTCCCTTTTTCTCTAAAACCGCACCTGCTTTTTCTCTTTCCAATGTAATAATTACCTTTTTCACTTACCATCCGTCAGAGTCCAACCATCCATGCTCCATCTTCACTTTCCATATTCCAACACGGAGCAACCATTTCATATTCCCCCCCCCCTCATTTGTGTTTTTCTATTTTTCTGTACACAAATGAAATAACCAAAAGAAAACTAAAGCTAAATAATGCTTGTAAATAACATACCTCAAATATGGCACACACCCAAGTGTTGCCTGAGGAGCTCAAATGTGGCTGAAACCAGAGGTTTTGTAAAAATATCAGCAAATTGTTCCGATGTTGGAATATAGGTCACTATAACCTCTTTTATTTCCACAAGATCTTGAATGAAATGATGTCGTATGTCAATGTGTTTAGTTCAAGAATGTTGGACTGGATTTTTAGAGATATCAATAGCACTTTTGTTGTCACATAAAATCTTTAGGGACCCTTGATGAATTTCATAATCTTTCAGCATTGTTTCATTCATAATAATTGTGCACAACAACTTCCAGCAGCAAGATATTCAGTTTCAACAGTTGACAAGGAAATAGAATTTTGTTTCTTACTGTACCAAGAAACCAAATTTGTGCCAATGAAGAAACAACCACCTATAGTACCCTTGCGATCATTTGCATTACCAGCCCAATCAGAATCACTGTAACCAATGAGATCTGAGTCTTAATTTTTAGAATACCAAACCCCATACTCAGAAGTTCTACTGATATAACGAATAATTCTTTTGATGTTGTCAGGTGAGATTCCTTTGGATTAGCCTAAAATCTTGCACAAACTCCGACACTAAAATATATATATTTGGTCGATTGGTTGTAACATACAATAAACTTCTAATCATACTTCTCTACAGTTTCTGATCAACTAAAACACCTCTCCCATCCTTCACCAATTTATCAGTAGTTCCCATTGGAAATCTGACTGGTCTAGAGTTACTTAAGCTGAATCTCTTCACCAAATTCATGACATATTTACTCCGATTGATGAACAACCCATTATTTTCTTGTTTCACTTGAAGTCGTAGAAAATAAGTGAGTTCACCAACCATGCTCATCTCAAATTCATCCTGCATTAGCATGACAAAAATCTTGTACCATAGATTTAGAGATAGAGCCAAACACGATATCATCAACAAAAATTTGAGCAATCAAAAATTTGGATAATCTATTCAGCACAAAAAATGTGTGATCTACTCCCCCTCGACGATAACCTTTCTTAATGAGAAAGTTAGTCAGTAGCTCGTACCATACTCTAGGTGCCTGTTTTAAACCATACAATGCCTTTTTGAGTCTGTATACATGATGTAGATGGTGAGAATCTTTAAACCATTTAGGTTGCTCGACATATACTTCCTCATTCACCACTCCATTTAGAAACACACTTTTCACATCCATCTAGTACACGGTAGAATCCATAGTGCAAGAAATAGCAAGTAAAATCCGAATATATTCTAACATGAAAACTGGTGCAAATGTTTCATCGAAGTAAAATCCTTCTACTTGAGTTTATCCTTGAGCTACCAGTCTTGCTTTACTCCGCTTAATCTGACCATCAGCATCAGACTTTTTCTTGAAAATCCACTTGGTGCCAATAACAATGACACTTTTCGGGCGAGGAGTTAGATAACATACATCATTTCGTTCAAATTGCCCGAGTTCCTCCCGCATAGAAGCAATCCAATATTCATCCAGAAGAGCTTCTTTATAATTATTTGGTTCAATGAGGGATATGAAGCACTATAATCATGCAAGTTTCCAGTAGTTTACTCATGCCAGTGAATGAGTTCTCTTGGTACTAGTTTCAGGTTCGATCTGTGTTGGAACATGAGTGCTGGGAATGGATGTTCCAACATCAAAATCTTCATGGATAGTAGGATTCTCTGAATCTGCTTATATTCCAACATTGACTTGCTAATCAGTTGAAGTGACCTGTGTTGGAACAGGAACTGGGGATGGGTCATCTTCTCCTTCTCCTGATACTTTAGTACCACCTGAATCATCAACGGTCATATTTATAGACTCCATAAAGGCATTTGTACAGAGATTGCATACTCTGTAAGCATGGTTATTCACTAAGTAACCCAGAAAAATTCCTTCATCACTGAGTTTGTCAAATTTTGCCAATCTTTCTCTATCTCTTAGAATGTAACACTTACTGCCGAAGACATGAAAATATGAAAATTTTAGCTTTCTTCCTTTCCAGATTTTGTATGATGGCTTCATAGTGAATGGACGAAGGTACACTCTATTTATTATGTAACACGCTGAGTTGATTGCTTCTGCCCGCCATTTCTTTTGAACATTCTTCTATGCCAACATAACTCGAGCCATCTTCTGCAAGGTCCTATTTTTCCTTTCAACAATGTCATTCTGCTGAGGTGTGATAGGTGCTGAAAATTCATGTTGAATGCCAAGTTCATCACAAAGGCCACTAAACAGAGAATTTTCAAATTCTCTTCCATGATCACTGTGAATTCTCACAATCTTCCCAACCGGAATACTTTTTCTGTTTGTAGTTTGATCACCAAACTTCTAAATACATCCACAATATCAGAATTTTCTTTAAGGAATTCTACCCAAGTGAATATAGAAAAGTCATCAACACATAAAAAATATACTTCTTGTCAGTCACACTAGGTGTGTTAACCGGACCCATTAAATTCATGTGCAGCAATTCAAGATTCCTCGATGTGGTAATATACTGAACAAATGTATGAAGTGATCAAATTTGTTTACCTTGTTGGCATGGTTCACATACGATTCCCTTTTGTTAGTGAGAGTATGCATAACTCGAATTGCTTTAGAATTTGCAATCTTCACCAATGTTTTGCAGTTGATATGTTCGAGCTTCCTCTGCACATAGTTCCTTCATCTACTATAGTACTAAGGCACCTCACTTCTTGTTTCAACAAGTAGCAGTTGTCTGAGGATGGAATACCTGAGAGTACTTTATCCTTCTCATGTTTGACAATGCATTTGTCCTTGTGAAACTCCACGGTCATATTGTCATCGCATAACTGGATGATACTTAGTAGATTTTCTTTCAGATCTTCCACAAGTAACACGCTTGTGAAGATTGAAAATCTTTCAATTTTTAGTTCTCCTTTTCCAACAACTCGACTCTTATTTCCATCTCCAAAAGTAACAAAACCGCCATCATATGGCTTAATCTTTGACAAGTACTCCTGGGTTCCAGTCCTGTGATGGGAGCATCCACTGTCAAAATACCATGAATCTCTAGAGTGTGCACTAAGAGACGTGTGAGCAACTAGACAAGTAGTGTTACGCTTAGGGATCTATATCTTCCTGACCAATTTGGATCGATGATTATCATCCATGTTAGAACATGCTGACAGTTGTCGTCCATTCATGATATTTCTGAGTAGCTTAAGACATTGTTCCTGATGTGACATTGATAGGAGCAGTAGTGGCATAGTATTGTTTGCGTCTTCGTGTCTTTATCACTTTCTTCTTCATAACCTGTCTTTCTGCCTTGAAGTTGAAAACACCGTTTTCCACTCTATCATAGCTTATTCCTTGTCTATCTTTGAAGTTTCTTCCCAAAATCAATATATAATCTAGCTTTGCCTTTCCATTATTCAGCTTTATGATTGCAGCTTCAGTCATCTAAGCCTTTTCAGTTGTCATACTCCACTTTTGTTTTAATTTTTCAATCTCGATCTCATATTTTTCAACTAGATCAGCTAGTTCCATATTTTTTTCAACAAGTTGACTTTTCTCAGCTTTAAGAACTTTTTTGGCCTCAATAACTTTAAGACACATCTCGTACATGTCCAAGTATGCATGGTAGATGTCGTCATCATTTACTTCCTGACTGTCATCATCACTTGAGACATTACCGTTCTGCTTTTCTGTGTTGGAACATACACATTTCTCAGCCATCACCATGTTGGAGCATAAACCAGATGTTTCAGCTATATCATTTATTTTTGCTCTGAACGCTACATAGTTGCTGGTGAGTTCCTCTTCTTCTTCCTCTTCTTCATCATCACTCCATGAGGTAACATATGATCTTCCTTTCTTTTTCCATTTATTAGCACATTCAGTCTGGATATTCCCATATCCTTCACATTCTCTACATTGCATCCTTCCATACTGCTTTGTTTCTCTACTTTGATTTCTTAAGAACTGCTGATTGAATCGTTCAAATCGTGTTCTTCGATTATTTCCAAGATCTTGTGTTTGAGGTCTATTTCCACTTCCACTAGCTTTCTCTTGTGGTCTTTTGTTCACCACTTTCTACAGCATTCTTGAGAAATTCTTAGTAATTAATGCAAGTTCTTCAATACCATCATCACGTTCACCATCATGATCTGTCTTTGATGACGAATCCTTAAATGCCAATTCTTTTTGCGCTTTCTTTGTGGGTTGTTCCATATTCATCTCATAAGTTTGCAAAGATCTCATCAGTTCGTCCAGTGAAATGTTAGACACATCTCTTGTTTTTTCAATGGAGGCAAATTTCATTGAGAATCTTTGAGGCGACAATCTCAGGGTCTTATTCTCCAATTTTGCCTCTTTATAGGTTTTCCCAAGTTGATATGCCATATTTGATATATCTCTCAGCTTTCATTGAATGTTGCAATGGTCTCATTTTCCTTCATCTTGAGTTCTTCAAATTTTGTGGCCAACATCTGCAGCTTGGATTCACGTACTCGATTTGTTCCCTCGTGCATTGTTTGTAGAATGTCCCAAGCTTTATTCGCCTGATAACACGTGGAGATGAGTTTGAACTGACTTTCATCTACTGCAGTAAAGATAGCATTCAATGCTTTGGAGTTTTCCATAGATGCTTTAAGTTCATTAGTAGTCTATGTTGCTTTGTCTTTAAGTTTCTTCTTCTTCACACTTGATGGTTCTCCTTTCTTTTCTTTTGAACTAGTTTCTACATCGTTAGTTGGATGACTCCATTCTGTTTCCACAAAGTACCATACTAGTTCATCCAGTGAGTTGATGAACACCCTCATACGTGCCTTCCAGTAGTTGTAGTTTGTTCTCTCCAATAATGGTGGCCGAGACACTGAAGCTCCTTCTTTGGTCACCATGCTAAAATTGTATCACACTTTCCTTGATACAATCAAGGCAAGAGTAAGTGACTTAGCTCTGTTACCAAATGAAATTTGGTTTTACCTAAATTGATTAATTACCACAACTATGTTCCAACATTAGTTAACTAACCAAGTATGTAAAGTAATAACTATGACACACAGACTTGGTTACACAGTTCGGTGAAATAAACTTACATCTGCGGAGCCTAACCCAGTTTAGAATAAATTCACTAATTGGAAAGATAACGCACAATGTACACCATACACGTATAGTTATATTTTCTAATTATAACATGTGGATTTCGTAAGCTCCCCTTGATACCGATCCGCCTTGATCAGACTCTTTCTGACCTCGATACTCGTCGACGCTGGATCTCTTCCTCCCTAGGAATTTAGGCATCTGATTATGAACTTAGATCAAAAGAGTTTTGATCATGTTGGAACACAAGTAAAAGCTCACGGCTACTCTTGATGTATATAATCTGAATGCAAATTTTCTTCTATTAAATTCGTAAGTAGCTCAGCCAGAATGTTTTCAATATATATAGGACCGATCGCACATAATAGATTTCTTGTGCGAATGGAATTCCTTCTCCATATAATATTATGATAACAATCAAGTCCCTTGGAGATAAGAATTACCTAATCAAATCCCTTAAAGAAAGGAATTAGAATATTCCATCCATATATTACCAATACTCGAAATTCCCATATCAATCTAATCTCATAAATATAGGAATTGATATATTCTCCAATTAATCACAATTCGGATGAAATATATGCTTCTCTCGGATTCCATAATGAACTTCTTTTCTTCGCAAGTCATACCATAAATCGCAAACCTCCTTCTTTTGATATTACAACACAACATTCCATATTTGCATAGTTTTCACAAATTGTCAATTAACAAATATGAACTTTTCAATTTAAATCTACAGCAGAAAAAAAAAGAGAAATCAAGAATACATAAACTAAACTCTTTGTTCCTTCAAATTTGATCAACAATGGAAAGTCCAAAAGAAATACACTAATTCAATATATGCAAGGACTGCAATGGTGCAATGAACAAACACCTTATCAAGTAATAAATTAGTGAAGTAATTAACGAGCAATACTTGGTACTTTTCTACAAATAACATCAAAACAAAGAAAAGAACCAGAAAAATACCTGAACCTTATGCATTTTCTGTTCTATATTGCTCTGTAAATCACCGATTTTTCCTTCACATACTTGATTCACCAAAGTGCCGATTGCATCATCTTCCTTGTCAATTTGTACCAACCAATCTCAATTCAGTTCCACCATGATCCATTTCAACGCCTAAATTCTCATACACAATATTAATTTTCTTCTGCTAAATCTGGTGCTTATCATCCACCATGAAATTGTTTCCACCATTTTCCACATTGTTTTGAGTATATAATCCATCAGTGGAGCGTTTTTTTTCATCACACGACCATGAGCTTCCTGAGCCACCACAAGTCAACAAAAGTCCCAAACTTCACCTCCCTTCCATCATTGTCCACCGCAGACTTCAAATCAACTTCTTGGCAGTCAATTTCATCTCCAGCAGCATCAGCTACACCGTCTCCATTCATTTCAGTTGCACTCTTAAACTCAAGTTCAGGATTTGATAAGGAAATAGAAACTCTTTCCTTGTAGAAAATGCTATAAATGGTAGTTACCTTATAGAATTAGTTATATATAGTAATATCCTTATAAACTTTGGAATCCTATTCTTGCTAGACTTTGGTTTGTTGTAGCCCTATATATTGTAACTCTCATCATTGATGTGATATTAATGCACCATAATAATGTCTTTTATATTTTATCATGGTATCAGAGCCTAAAAATACTGAAATCTAAACCCTAAATAAATTCCGCTGCCATCTTCACCCTGAGCTGCCGCCATCAAACCGTGCGTTACACTGCACATCGTCGAGTGCCCCGGTCGGTTACTAATTTCCGATCGCCACTGCCACTTCACGGTTGGTGCGATCCGTAAAACTCTAATCTGTCGGCGAGTGACATTCACACACCACCGTTCGACTCTACGCGACACTGTCGATCTTCCAAGTGTCACCGCGTTGCATGCCCGTACAGCCGATCTACTACCACCGCTGATCCGCAATTATGTCTGCACCTGGTTCCAGTTCCGATGCTGCTGAGCAAGCTCACATCGCTACTGAAGCTGAGGGTAACAGGTTACAGATTCTCAATGTCGCCGATGTGATTGTAGCTTTACTCAAACAATTTCAATTGCAATCTGGCTCTGGAGAATCTGTACCTACTGGTCGATCACTGAATGATCCTTACTTCCTTAGTACTTATGACACCTCCTAACTTGTCACAGAAATGCGTCACTACTGGATTCTTTTTTTGTAGCGTAGGGTTTCTTTACTTTGACCCAACTTGAATGTTTCTCTCTAGTTCGCCATTCCCCTCACTAAAAATAAAATCTAGTAGTGACGCATATATTGTGACAGTTAATTAAATGTCACAATATTTGTTCCACCTTCAGGTGTCACTAAAATATTTTTTGACATGTGAATATGTCACTAAACTGAATCACTACATCAATCTATGTCACAAAATTAAGGACACTTTTACATTGAAGTGCATCTTAAAGTTTCACAAAAAAAATATAACGATATTTCAACGCGTTACAATATTTTAGAGACACGCTGAATAAAGACACTTCACAAAGCGTCACTAATAATTTTAGCGACACCTTTTAGTGTCATGGATGCTCCAAAAAAGCGTCACAACTAAAAGTTTTTTTAGTGCCTTCTCAACCCTTATCACTTTCAATTTTTCCCGCTAGAAGCTGCATCGTTCCCTCTCCATTTTTGCAGATTTCGACTTCTCCTTATCCTTTGTCATTTAGCAAATTTTGCAGCACCGTTCCCTCCCCTATTATTTTATTTTCCAAAATTTTACCTCTCCCTCTTCTCACTTTGCCCCCTTCTGGCCAGTCCCTTTGCCACCGCACATCGCCACCGTTAGATGCCATTGCCAAAGTATCCATTTCCAATTTTGAGGTTTGATGTTTGATATTTGATCGATGATTTTAGCTTTGATGTTCGAATTTGTAGTTAGATTTCAGTTTGAGGTTAGATTTTGCAATTTAAGGTTAGAGATACCATGTTGAACCTGTATTATTTTTGTGATTGGATTTAGGTTCTTTGTTAGAACCAGTATTCCATTTTTGTATTTTTTTTTATTGCTATAGTTTTTGTTTCGCTTCCGGAAACCATCTCTTTTTATTTAAAGAACGTTTGATTCAGGTTTCAAATTCAGAACTAAATTCGGATACACTTAAAGGTGGATTTTTTTAACCGCCTTTGATTGTGTGCATGATCAAAGACAAAGCCACAGAAAACACCTTAAAATTGCCTTCTATGGTACGAAAGAACCGTCTTTATTGACCATGTTTTCCACTAGTGACGGAGCATCTCTAGTGATTTTTTCAGAAAATCAAAGGAATTTTTTGTCTGAAAAGGTTAAGCTGGCCGCTGAGAGACTTTTAGTTTTTAACTAAAATAGGAATATTGATAGGGTGTCATGTGCCTTTCTAAACTCTATCCTCTTAATTTCTCTCAGAAACTAAAAGGGTTAATTCAAATGGACAGATTAGGAGTCCCTAATCTGAGGATTTTTGGGGCCTCCCAACACTCTATTTATCCTCCATGAATGAATTTAATAGTTTCATTCTCCAGCTTTAGGCTTCCTCATTTTACCATAAGTTTCATTATATATGATGAAGTGATGTGTGATCAAATTCTTTGGCAAACCTTATGCCCTATTCTGAGATTTAAGTAAATAATATTCCAAGAACATTTAACTACTCTCTTTTCCCTTTATTTGTGCATGTACAAAGGCAAGAGGAGCAAAATCTAAGAAGATAAAACTCAAGCACACGATTCGGCGGAGGTTCTCCATTGGAGTAGACTTCTGAGCCCGTTCACAGCTGTTCATCATCTTTACTGCTCATTTCTAAGCCCAAGTGAAGAGGAATTTATGCATAATTTAGTAAAGAGTATCTAGTTTGTCTCTCACAAAAACAAGCATATCCTTTTAGTTGTATATCTCTTAGGATGTCTTTTGATCTTGGGATATGGTTCTATTGAATATCCGGCCTCTAAATAGCTAACACGGGGGTGGAGGCTTTTTAAATGGAAACATATCCAATTTGATCACCTCACCTTAGATAAGCTCAAAGTTTGTTTGGGAGTCCTTACAAAGGCTCAAAACTCTTATGCAAAACGGTTATTTCATTTCTTTCACAGGTCTAGGAGCCCTTATTTATCCTCTCCTTCCATTGATGTGGAGTTTTGTTTTTTTAAACTCTATTCTCTTAAAATTTGGTTTCTCGGGTCAGGTAGTCAAATGTATAATATTGATGAATCTTAAATTCAGCCTGGTTTCCAATTCTAATTACTGGCTCTCCATGTTGTTTCTTCAAATTTTCACGAGGCATAAAGAAAGGTATCACACTATCACCTTATTTTATATTCTCTTATCAGAAGCTTTTCCAAATACATTAAAGCTCATGTTTGCTCAATATTTTTTTGAAATACTACCAAATAGCCCCAACATGTAACCCAATCACCCATTTTATGTATGCCAAGGAACAATTGACAAAAATTGAACTTCAAGGGCTATGAGTTAGCTACTAGACAAAAAATATTAGCTACTAGACAAAAAATAAACTTCTCAAAAAGTGAATTCCATATCAAGGGCTATGTATGAGAGATTTTGTTGCAAATAAAAACTTAATTTTACCAGCAATAGAGCCTTTCTTGGCGACCATGGATAATGCTCTTAAAACATTCAGTAGTGAACCCAGCATACGCAGATCTTCACAAGCACTCTAAATGAAATACATGATTATCATTTGATTCAGAGATGAAACATTGATATCTACCAAATCAAATTCATCATAAAATTGACTTCCAACAAAAAAATAGATTTTAGGATTTGGAATTTGGATTATATGTTGAAAGATGTATTCCACATCGGTTTCTTACAAGGATAATGAATAACTAATAAGGTTTTGGGTCACCTCCACTTAATGCCAATTGATTTTAAGATGGAAGTCCAGGATATCTTAAAATTTAACATGGTATCAGAGCTAAAATCATAAAAATTATTGAAATACTAAAAATACAAAATCATCTCCACTTCCGCTTCCGTCGACCAATGGCCGACACTGATTCACCCATTATGACTGATTCCGCTTATGAAGTTGTTTCTGCCACCTATCTCCATGTCGTTGCTGCTGCAGCGAAGGCCGTTAAGGATTTTGCCTCCGCTTAAGGCACTGTCGATCTCCCCGCTGCAAAACTCCACGCCGCTGCTGATCAACTTCGGGCTGAAACTGATGCCGCAAGAAAGCTCAGCGCCTTCTTCAATGCTCTTGCGCCATTACCTACATCTCAATTTTTTCTTCATGCTTTAGATAACCCGAGCCTACTGAATTCTCCTGTTATTCTTAAAGGTGATAATTATTGTGAATGGCTCACAGCTCTCTACCTGATACAATAGCAACAACCTGGAAATTGGACCACCACCTTCGCTGACTGGATTCAAACTAGCACCGTCGCCGTCGCCGTCGCTACCTCTCTTAGTTTTTCATCAATCGCCCTTGATCGTTCGGTTGTGGGACCCAATTTATCTAATGCCCAGTGGAATTTAGTTTAAACCTGATTTTGAAATTCAATAACATTATCAGTAAATCAGGTAATCTTCTTTACCTTGGATCATTGATGTTGTCGCTTCGTATCATATGACCGGTGCCAAGTAGTTTCTTCATGATATTATCCATGTTGAATCTGTTGATGTCATTCTCCCTGATGGAACCATATCTACTGCTATCTACCAAGGCACATGACGTCTTGTCCATATTACCTTACCGCATGCTTTGCTTATACCTGAATGTGTTGCAACTTATTATCTTGTGCTAAGTTACTCGCTATCCTTAATTGTCTAGTTGTGTTTACCAAAAAAATATGCATATTACAAGATGTTATATCAAGAACAACAATTGGCGTGGGTGAACAGATTTGTGGGTTTATTAGTTGCACATGTTTGAAGAATTTTCCTCTCCGACACACGCACCGATAGTCTCTGCCGTCTCCAGGTCGTCTGATCTGCTAGTCTTTGGCATCAATAATTTGGTTATCCTTCCACTTCAGTGTTGTCTTCTGTTTCTTTTATTAAAGATAGCCATTTGGATTTTAATACCATTTCTCCTTGCTCAATCTGTCATCGAGAAAAATAATGTGGAAATAGTTTTATGTTAAGTTTGACTAAAACTACTCGTTCTTTTGAGTTAGTTCATTATGATGTTTAGGGTCCTTATAATACCCCCTCCACTGGTGGAGTATTTTATTTTTTAACCATAGTTGATGACTTCTCTCGGGTTGTTTGGGTTCATTTGCTCGTTACAAATCTGAGGTTACTGCCATATTTAAGGATTTTTATACCCTTATTCTCCGTCAATTTCGTGCCACGTATGTAGGGTCCGGATGGACAATGACACCAAACCACTACGATCTTACTTTACTGAATCCTGAATTTTATTTGAGACTTCATTTGTTGATACGCCTCAACAGAATGGTCATGTTGAACAAAAGCATTGGCATCTTCTCAATGTTGTCCGTACTCTTCGCTTTCAGGCTAATTTTCCTATTGGCTTTTTGGGGAGAATATGTCTTGACTTCTGCCTATCTGATTAATCGCACTCCTACGTACATCTTTGTTGGATGGAAAGACTGCTTACCAATTACTACATGGACGAGAACCAAATTTTGCTCTTTTCAAAGTTTTTGCATGCTTATTCTTTGCTTATCAAATGCCTTGTCGCCATGATAAAATTGTATCTCATATCAATTTCTTACAAATATAATGACTTATATATAAGGTCTTGGGTCATCTCCACTTAGTGCCAATTTGTTTTAAGATACCCAAAGATATCTTGAAATTTAACATTATAATTTTGGATTTTGCAAATCCTCATTTAGTTATAATAGTGTTAACATTTTGAAAATTGGTTTTTGTAAACTTGAACTTAGGAATTGGACCAAGAAATTATATTGTTACAAAACGTATATAAGATTAATTACTACTTAAATTTTATTTCAAGACAATATTAAGATTTAATTTTTACAAATTAAAAACTTCAATATGATAAAATTATATTTGGAAAATTCATTATTTATTTTATTTATAATAAAATATAACTGATATTATTTTTCATAAAATAACATAAAATATTTTAAAATACATCTAAGCTACATCATAATAATTAATTTGTTTAATTAACTATATTGTCATTAATACTGATGATGTAGAACTTTTGGATTAAAAAAATATGTGTGTGTGTTAAAAATCATGTTAATGATTAAAAATAATCGAGGAAGGATTTTAAAATAAGAAATTATGTATTTTTATTTAAGTATTTTGAATAATAATAAAATGTTTATTTTAAAAGTATTCCAGCCTCTTAATATTGAATTATTGCCTTTTCTAACAGTCTTTTTTATTAAAAACATATTAATATTTTTAAATATTTGTTTGAAATATTTAATATCTGTACTATTAGCTTATGTCCATCATTTGACAAAATTGTCTAAATCTTGGATGAACAAAATTTGCAAGTAAAAGAAATTATTTTTTATATTTTATTTTTAACAATACAAAACAAATATTATTTAAAACATTATCGTAATCTCAAATTATTAATAATTCAAATGAAGCTATAATTATATTATATTTATTAGATATTTATATATTGATATATATATATTTATTATTTTTATAACTCTCATTTAAAATTAGTTCTAAATATATCAAATTATGAATGTCAAATATTTTTTTATAAAATCAATATTTTATCAAACCATTTTTGCCATAAGTTTACATTAATAATAATGTGTATTAAATTATTACACTATTTCAATAGCTTCTTAATGTCAAATATGACTATTACCATATTTAAAAAAATTATTAATTTTGCAAAATTCAGTCTCAAATTTCAAATCCTACTTTTATATTCCACGCAGAAATTTACACTTTCACGAGTTCGAAATGTAAATCAGAATACTTTCCAGATATTTCAACCAAGTTTGATAGTAAAGTCTCATTAATTTATAGATAATGAGACAAACTATATGATATTGTTGTAATTTAATATTGAATATAGACTATAGTTATAGATTTTTGTAATCTATATGATTTTAAACATCAAACTTTCTACAGTTTTTGGTTATAAAAAATTAAAGACATTTATGATGAAAGATCTGTTTTTGGAGGTTGCCAAAAATCAATGGCAACATTTTTAGTTGGACGGTGGGATTAATTTTTTTAAAGATAACTTCCAACCTCCCATACGTTATGTTTTTATTCCAATTCCGTTCTAAACTAAGGCCCCTTCTCCGGAGCTATTCGATTTGAATTAAACTGATCTGATTTAAACTGAACTAAACTAAAATAAGCGTATTAAAATAATAATAATAATATGGCTAAATTAAGTTAGATCGCACCAAACTAAATTTGAACTGAACTGAACTGAACTTAAATGCAGGTAAACTCTTAAGAACAAGGCCGTGTTCTCTAGATTTTATATGAAATGATCTTATTTGAACTGAACTGGTTTAAACTAAAATGAATTGATCTGAACTGGACTAAATTAAACTGAACTAATTTGAACTGGACTGAACAAAGTGCAGATAAATTTTAGAGATCGGGCCTAACAGTCACTCCAATTCTACTTCACGTGGAGTATTAAATATATGTATTTTTTCACATAAGTAAATTCATTCACCAGCGGCCAAAGCAAAAACAGTCGTCATCAGTTTCTTCAAGAATGTGCCCGTCGCAACCGATGACATATAAACCGCGGTTCAGTTTATTCACCTGTTTCTCACAAAAAACCCAATTTGAAGTGATGGAGAACGAAGCGCAGAATGGAGCCCCGAAAACCGAGGTCAAGTATAGAGGAATCAAAGCTATGCCTTTTGTCATAGGTAAATTTTCTGAGTTTTTTCTTACTTGGAGTAAAATTGATGCTCACAAATCAATCCTATTTGCAGGAAATGAAACGTTTGAGAAATTGGGAACAAGTGGAACTTCAGCAAATCTGTTGATTTATTTAACCACGATTTTTCACATGAACTCCATCTCCGCCATCAATGTCGTCAATGTCTTCCATGGCACCTCCAATTTTGGCACCCTCGTTGGCGGCTTTTTATGCGACACCTATTTTGGCCGCTACAACACGCTCCTCTTTGGCTCGATTTGTTCGTTGCTGGTTCGCGTTACACTTTTTGCGACACTTGAATTATTAATTTATAAAAAGAATTTATTCATGTGTTTGCTGGGTTAATTGGAGTTGAAAAATTGTAGGGAATGCTTATGTTGACGCTTACGGCTGCAGTCTCCGCCCTCCACCCGCCTGAATGCTCTGGAACAGCTGGTGGCTGCCTGAAGGCAACGCGGGGGCAGATCACCTTTCTTTTCACCGGTTTTGGGTTTTTGGTGGCCGGTGCTAGTGGTATTAGGCCATGTAACCTAGCATTTGGGGCAGATCAATTCAACCCAAAGACTGAATCAGGGAAAAGGGGAATCGCGAGCTTCTTCAATTGGTACTATATGACCTTCACTTTCGCGATGATGGTCTCTCTGACCATCATCGTGTATGTGCAATCGGAGAAGAGTTGGCCGATAGGGCTTGCAATTCCGACGTTTTTGATGCTTTTGTCGTGTGTGGTGTTCGTGTTGGGGACAAGACTTTATGTGAGAGTTAAACCACAAGGGAGCCCGTTTGTCGGTGTGGCTCAGGTGGTTGTGGCTGCCGTCAAGAAGCGGAAGTTGAAGCTGCCAGAAAATCCACAGGCTTCTTTGTTTAGCTATTTTTCAGTTCAGGATTCGGGCAATTCTAGGCTTCAGTACACTGATCAGTTCAGGTATGAACGTTAATTTTAGTATTACTAATACCTCGAATTTCTCAAATCCAAATTCAAATTTACCCATATATCAAATTTATCGATATAATTTTACACCAAAATAAATTAGATCCATCTCTCTCTAGGACAACTATGAGATTTTTTGTTAGAATATAACTAAAATTTGGTGGTTAATTGCTTAATTTTAAACTAGTTAACCAGTACTAAATGACAAGATCAATTTGGTGCTCAAAATTATTAAGGGGGGAAAAGTAATAATCACTCAATATAGTTAAAAAAGATGCAGCATTGTGTCATTAATTCAAACAAATTACGAATAATAATTATAATAGATATTGCAATAAATTAAGCTTGTCTGATCTGTATGTACTTTCATCTTTTTTTAGTAGAAACGGAAATAGTAGCTAATGTGGTCAAATGTTTGTCAAACGTAGAGAAAGAAACGTGAAGAGACATGATTTTCCTTCTTTTTTTTAGAGCAAAAAAAGGTTCGTAACTGTTAATGTGCAGAAAAAATGCCTTTTGTGCCACTTTCAGAATTGGTTACAATTTTTAAACATTACTGTTGTGTATCCTTGGATTCACGAGAATGGCATGTTGAATTGTGATTAATAGTGTTAGAAAAAATTATAAAAGTATTTTCTTGGATCAAAATTAAAGTTAACTTTCAAAATAGCTTGCTATATATACCAAAATATAAAAGTTTACTTCAGAGTGCTTAAAATTAAAATGATATGGTAGAGGCAAAGAAAATGCTATTTGGGAATGATTGTTATACATGTGTATTAGTGGTGAAAAGAGAAATTTGAGCACTCTAAAATAACCAATGTGAGAAAATTATAATTAGTATGTGGTTTAAGGATATGTATGCAAAAAAATAGTGCCAATGTATGAAGCTTTTTCTTTTTTTGAAGTATTAACTATCTTTTCGCTGAAATAAATTGAATTGATCGCAACTGAACTATACTGAACTCACTACAATTTAAACCTTGAAGGCTTGAACAACTGAACTGAACCGAAATGAATTGACTTATATGCTGGATCAGTAGACATGATAGAAATAACATAATCTCTTTTCTGAATCCAGGTTCTTGAGCAAAGCCGCGATCATAACCGGAGAAGACGCGCTAAACGATGATGGATCAGCGAAAAATCCATGGAGACTAAGCACCATCCAAAATGTGGAAGAAGTGAAAAGCTTACTAAAAATAATCCCCATTTGGATAACCATTGTCCTATACCTCATCTCATATGTTCAGACACATAACTATGTGGTTTTCCAAGCGATGCAATCAGACCGGCGGGTGGGCTCCGGCACATTCAAGATTCCTCAAGCTTCTTACAACCTCTTCTCAATGTTGACTCTCACACTGTGGGTCCCGATTTTTGACAGAATCGTCGTGCCATGGCTGAGGAAGAGAACTGGAAAACCAGGCGGCATGACGATCTTGCAGCGAATGGGAATTGGCATTGCACTCTCAATTCTGGCCATGGTTGTTTCAGGTGCGGTGGAAACTAAGCGAAGGCATATCGCACTCACTAAGCCGACGCTTGGAATTGCGCCAAGAAAAGGTGACATCTATTATTCCGTGAACTCGAGTACTTCCTCCGTCCGAGCTCAAATTTAAATTTGAGCTGGGACAGAGGGTGTATATAAATCATCAATGTTTAAGCATTGGTTTTTTTTTCTTTGGAGGTATTATACCTATCTATGCTCTTCATGGTTTAATTATTATTTTTTCCTTTGAGAACTTGTGGTTTTGTCTAGCATCTTGTATTTTCAATTTTTAGGAGTAACCTAGGTCAAATTTTACACCCTTAAAGCAGAAAACAGAAAAGTAAAAAAAGGTCCCTTGTCTTAAAATCTTTGAATTTGATCTAGTACTATACCTAGCTATGTTCTCGTGCTTTATATATGTTTTTTTTCCTTTGATAACTAATTTTGCTTTTTGCCCAGAGACTTGTATTTTCAATTTTAAGGAGTGACCTAGGTCAAGTTGTGTACCCTAAAAGCTGAAAACAAAAAAGTATAAAAAGGTCCCTTATCTTAAAATCTTTGAATTTGATCCAGTAATTGTGCATTTTCAATTTTAAGGGATTATTAGTCTGAAGTAATCCTGCATCTCCTATTCAAACTAAAATTCAAAATTAGGTAACCTACAAGTGTAAAGGCAGAGAAATCAAACTTATGTAAAACTAATAAAAGAGGTCCTGGAATTCAATTTCTTAGTTCCACACAAATAGTCATCTTCCGATATCTAATGAAAGTACGCAGATAAATAGGATTTTTCCATGGAATAGAGAGTACATTTTGATATAAATTAATACCCATTTCAGATAACAGAGCCAACATATGAGGTTTTTTGGAGTATTCTTTTACAGTCTCTTCGAATTCTTACCCGAGTTTCTATTTTCTGTTTGTGTATGTCAGGTGCAATTTCATCTATGTCGGGTTTTTGGCTAGTTCCGCAGTTGGCCTTGGGAGGATTTGCAGAGGCTTTCACTGTTATTGGAATGAACGAGCTTTTCTACAGACAAAGCCCCGAAAATATGAGGAGCATTGTCGGAACCTTCTTTTATGTAGCCCTATCTCTGTCATCGTATTTCAGCATCTTCGTAACATCGGCTGTACAAAGTTTAACCAAAAACAGTAGGGGTCTATCGGGAGGATGGTTAGCCGAGGATCTCAACAAGGGAAGATTGGACTACTTTTACTACTTGATGGCATTGTTGGAGGTGTTGAATTTCATCCTCTTTCTTGTATGCGCTAAGTGGTACAAGTACAAGGAAGAAATCGCGGATGAGGGAGCAGAAACTGATCAGAAACTCGCGCATTCGGGAAAATCTGTTGTTTGGTGAGTAGATGGTGGTGAATTAAGGTCAATGTGTTATGTTTTTAATGATGCTAAGTTATTGTTACAAGAACTTAAGTAGCAAAAGGATGTTACAAAGTTGTGTTAAGTTGTATTTGTAAGTCTCAAAAAATGATTTTCAAAAGTTGAAGTATTGTAGTACAATGGAATTGGATATTGAGTGCTGAAACATCAACATGATTGCAACAAGGTGGACGCACAGCACAAATCAAGGTCCAAAGCGACGAAATTGGAAATTCCTTTTCTGTTTTGGGCGACAAATCAGAACGGTTTCGCCGGAAAGATTTCCGGTGGAGAAAGACGATGTTATTTCATTTTGAAGCGCCAGATTCACCGCTGCCAATTGCCAGTCGGGTTAGAAAGGATGGGAAGGCTGAAATTTGGGTCATTACATTACTACAAATTAGAGTTATTGTAATACTTTCCTTGCATCACTTATTTAAAATGTTACAATAGTTTATAAAGCGTTGTTTAAACTTTTGAAAAGTGTTACATAAATATTGAAAAATGTTACCTAAATTTTAAAAAGTGTTACATTAGATCTAATG
>JAULKM010080084.1:0-11628 GCA_032355605.1 Rubia tinctorum
AAATGGAAGGGGGGGGGGGCATCTTTCTCAATATGACCAGTGAGTTCCCACATGTAAGGGTTGTTTGGGCTCTGCCCAGGATTCCAATTTTCTTCACCTCTATCCATTTCGGTATAAGTTTTTGAATCAGAGGTGGTTGTTGAAACCGTAAGGGGTCCGGTTTGGCCAAACTGAAGGGTCGCGACATAATATGATTTATGTGCTTTTGTTCTATCAGTTTCGGTCGGCTATTTTTTCAACTTCCGAGTCGAATATTAAATTTGGTCTTGATGATTTGCTCATAAACCAATCACTAACACACATATTAGTAGGAAAACTTTTTATAGAAATTGACTTACCGTTCCCTAGCAACGACATCAATTTGGTGATCGTCGTTTCACTCACCAAAATATTCTGCAAACTCTGTAGATGAGATTCACACGTAGTAAGTAGAGTCGATCACACGAGGAACGGAGCAATAAATATAATAAAATTTACATACTAATATAGAGAATTTTGGTGTATCCACCACACCTTAATTTTCAGGATTTTATCTAACAACTAAAAATGCAAACTAATTACTATAAAATATAAAATAAAAATGTAAACTAACAATATTAAAATATAGAAAATATAATGAATGTAATCGGATCAGAATAACTTGCATTAGTTAACATCTATCATAGGTGCAACGATAAATCAATTCATATTCATCTATCAGTTATAGGAAAGTAGCTACGGTTAACTTCCCCAATTCTTTCTTACTTTGTCGACAATTGACCAATTATAATTAATCAATTGTTTCTCTAACCAAGATGTCCTTGGAAAGTATTCGCTAAACCATATACACACGTCGATAGCATTAAGAATGAAAAGAAACTGATATAGCAATTACCAAAGTAAAAGCAAATAGTAATGCACGCTTAATTGTTCCCCATCTTGCTATTACAGTCTTAGCTAGTTAGATGTTTTTCACAAGAACCCGCTACTTACTAATCCTTTCAAACGATTACGTATTGGTGGAATTAGATAACATTATCCCGATAATATTCAAGTTTGTCTGGCTTAAACATATCAAGAATAAATTAAACCAAGAACAATCAAGAACACATAAGAATCAATTATAAAACAATTAGGTCTCACAATTAATAAACTAATACTCGTTATTTCATTCCGATATATAAATTAGATACTCGTAATAATTAAACTAAACAAATAAAGATATAATGAACGAACATAATTAATATAATAGTATAAAAACGAAACTAAAATAATCAAACCAGAAATTTGGATGCTTGATCAATGATGCGCACGGAATATGATGAAAGCAAAGCAATGTGACTATATAATTAATCAAACTCCTCTTGAATTGAAGTCTCTGTATACGCATATCTTCTGCCGCTGAACTTGAGGTGTATTTATATATCTTTCGGATGGCCCAAGTAATAACCAAATCCCCACCTAATTTGGACTCTCTTCCGAAAGAAAATATAATCTATTCTTATTCTTATTCTTATTCTTATTCTTATTCTTATTAACAGATGGCTAAAATTAAAGAATTTCAATTGGAAAGAGATAATAATTTTTTTTATCTATATGGAAAGTGAATATATTTAATTCTTCAAATTCAAATCTCTTCAATATTTCACTTTCCATCTCATGAGTTCAACAATTCTTCTTTTGCCTCCTCTCCTTCATCTCTGAAATAATGTCTTATAAAATAAGAACATTTTCCATTGAATCACATCGCCTCATTAAAAACCTTTACCTGGAAAACCCCGTGGGAAAAAAACCGTTGGTTAAGGGAAAAAAGTACAATGTATAGCTCCCTCTCAGTTCTTCACAATCCATGAATTCCTACACCAAAAACACCTAAAGTGAAATTATATCTCAATACAATCACAATAATCCCACAACATATGAACACAATATGTAGCACCTCAGAAAATTACAATGTGGTCGAAAATTGTGTTTTCCTATTACTCATTGCTCCAAAATACATAATTTTTGTTATTCTTGATTTGATATAGAAATATAAAAAGGGATTTTATTTTGGTGAAATATTGAAAAGTACTACTACATGTTCTAGAGTAACTAATGGTTGACTACTTAAAAGTTACAAAGTGAAATCGGATATGATTATAGATATATTTTTGTGCCCTATTTTTGGAAAAAAATATTCCCTTACATACATGGAAAATACATTGGGGGTGTATATGGTAGGAATCACGTTCGAGTGGATTTTAATTTGGAGTTACAAGTAAACTTTTTTTACCTTTTGCACTTAGATCCCTCCAAAAAAGTTGGAGGCGTCGAATCACAAAATTGGCAACACCAAAATTCAATTCACCAAGAAACGATCGCGACTTGCCGATTTAGGCCTAAACGGAAGAACAAAGGGGTCTCGAATTCATATACATTGTGGCCCCCAAATATTACAAATACATCCTTATACATATTAATTATGAACCTTTTCTCCCAAAAATTCACTTTTTACACACAAAAAAGGGTATGTGAACGTTAAATGCACTCCTAACATCGGTATATTATAACCTATACCGATGCTAACTATTTTACCACCACAATTTTACCAGTCAAAATTAATAGTACGGTCATAGGCACTGGTATTGGCACTGGTATGTCATTTAGAAAAAAACTGGTGCAAGAAAAAGACACCGATATCTAGCACCGGTATTCAGTGAACCGGTGTTGGATTTATTCATAGGCACCAGTATTTTGATTCATTTGCCAGATTTCGACACCTATGATATTCCTAGCATAGGTATTGCTCTCACAACACTGACATGCCGGTGCCTATGTACCTATTTTCCAGTAATGAGAGTACGAGGCTAGAGAAGCAGCTTTCTAGATTTTCTTCGGCCTCTGCTCAGAAGGATCTCCTCCTGGATCTTCAGGATTGGCTTTCGAGACTTCTTTCTTGACCTTTTTGAGCTGATCGTATTTGAAGTTGCTCAGTATGATGTGGTCGAAGCGATGAATGGGACACTCTCGAATGATCAAAGTGATCTTCCGGGGGACTTCCACCATTCGAAGGCGAAAGGCCTTGCTGACTTCAGAATCGGGTTGTTCAAGATCAAACTGCTGCCATTGATAGACAATGTAGAAATGCTGGACGATGCTCTTACTGCCGTCGGAATGAGAGCCATCACTATTGATGAGGATAAGAATTGGCTAGAGGAAATAGATGATCCAAATGTGGGAGACCATAAAGGTTAGAATATCAATGGTCAAGATGAGGAAAGTGAGGTAGAGGCCTGAATCGATGATGGAGGGGTCCATGAGAAGCCAAGGGAAGTCATGAGGGGAGCTGAAGGCTCTGCGGGCACTGAAATCCCAACAAATTCAGATAAAGAGGTAGCTTAATTTCGATAGTGCTACATTGATAACAATTTTTTTAAATCTGCGGTAACTTTAGAACTGAAGAATGTTTGTCCTTATTTTTCTTCCATATTTTTTGTAGTCTCTAACTATGATTGTCCATTGTATCCCTACCCGCTTCAAAAACATTCGCTTCTGACAACATCTCAGTAATTTGAAGTGTGGGTTTGAATCAAAATCATGGAGAGGATCGGTTAAATGATGTAAATGCCGATCAGCGGCGGAACTAGGCGCCCCCAAACTACGGTGACTGAGGTGTATATATGAAACCCGCCCCTACCCCGCCCTTCCTAGCCCAGCCCCGCCCCAACCCTGCCCAACCCCGCCCCGCCCCACCCCTCCTGAAAATGTGGTCTAGTTCCGCCACTGGTGCCGATTACAAGATAGTGTTATGTTCCTTCCAAAAACTCCAACAAGAATTTGAGAAAGAGAAAGAGAAAGAGGAGCACGAAGATGAGCACCGAAAGTTCAAAGAGAAAATTTCCAACTTGTCTGTTGTTCATTTTTTAGCGGAAATGGCCTATAAGTAATTCTACCAAGTTCTATTAATATCTTTCATCCTCATCAACCGCTCATCCTTATCAGTCACTAGAGCTTACTCTATCTGGTCCTCTTATAATGGCCCCCAATCTATTTTGGGATGGTTCTTTTATAAGCTTTTTGGCAAATCCTAGATTTTTTTCATTCATCCAATTTACTTTTTACTCTTCCAATTCAATCTCTACCACTCATTTTACTTTTTGGGGGAAAATGTGTCATTTTAATGAGAGACATTAATAGAGGACCAGATGGAGTATTATCGTTAGTTAAGAACAAACAATAAGGAAGCTTCAGGCCGAAAATGATAAGTTGAAACTTGAGATCGTGGCACTTGAAGTTAAGGGTTCTGATTTGGACTCCCGCATGAGATTGAAGTCCCTCATTGTTTACCTTCCAATTCTCACGCTCCATACCATCGAAGGTCGATACTCCAGGCTCCATTCAACCAGTTCTTAGTAATCCATGACAGTAATTCTAGAGGTAGAACTAGTCGTATTGGTAGGACCGGCCATAGAGGCTAGAAATAAAAATATCGGATTTAGATTCCGATTTCAAAATCAATAATAAAAATTATTTTCTGCACCCTAGTACAGGGTTCCAAAAATGGGAACTACGATTAGGTTCCAAACTCGAAACGAGTTTGATGAGCCGACAGGACCAAATGAGGTCCTGAATTCAGAAACTAACAAAGGCGGTTCTATTGTCCAAGGGCAGAACCAGAAATTTCACTTGGGGGACTGAAATTATACATAAAAAATTAACTTCAAATCGATCGATGAATAATAAATCATAGTAAATTAATACATTCAAAGGTCAAAAATCAATTACTAAAGTTAGAAGGAGAGAATTTAAACACTTTAAATTACATAAACAATTGATGAAAGAGATATGAAAATTAAATACTTTTCGTTGATTTTTTTTCTTTTAATTCTTCATATCTAATTTGAAGAGTTGTTTTTTATTTTATCTTTGTTTCTTGCAAAAAGTAAATTGAAATCGATTTATTTTTATTAGATTAAATTGTTAAAAACATTTTTCAAATATAATTTGGATAAATATTAAAGGTAAATTTGGATACAAAAATATTTGTTTTTTTTACTTTACAATATAAACAAAGAATTTTACCATTATAATCTACTTAATTTTTTTTGCCTTTAAAACACAAACACAATAGATAAATATAAAGCACCAATAGTAAAAAAAAGTTGGCATAAACCAGGCACCCCTAAGCTCCGGTGTTCCCCCCTGCTACTGTCTCAAAAAAGATGGCGATAAACTGTCTTTGACTTAGATTGGTTAAATAGCGGACGAAAAAAAAAGATGGAATTAGAGAAGTCACCTACAAAGTAATTTCTTTGGTCCGGTAGAACCGTGTTTAATAGATCATCTCTATACTAGTGTTAGTCTGTTAGTTGTTTAGTCCTTACATGTAAACACATTTTTACTAAAGATTCATTAAGTAATACTCCCTCTATCCCAACTTAAACTAGAGAGAGGATTTTTTTTGGAATTTTAAAACATGTGAAAAGACTATATTACCCTCCTTCCATCCCAGCACCCATCCACTACCAAACAAGAACAAGCATCACTTTACCCATTACAAATCATGATAAAATCTCGTAGTATAGAAGTTTAAGAGTAGTTGCCTTGTTGACTCCTATTAGGGATGATCATGGGTCTGGAACCCGACCCAGAGCCATTGGGTCTAAACCAATTGGGTCAAGTATGGGTCTAAAAATTTAGACCCATCGAGTCCGGGTTTGGTTCTATAATATTAAGACCCAGACCCAATACGTAGACCAATATAACCTTAACTATATATAATTTTACTCTAATTTCTAAATTACTTTCGTATTTTCAATGTATTTTTATTTTTAATTCACCAAATAATATGTATTATATATTTTTACTTGAAAATTAATTCAGATGCATATTGAATTTGAATTATATATATATTTAAGGTAATATAGATTTTATTAGTGAAGAAAAAAACTAGAATATTAGACTCATTTAGAACCCTTTTTGGACCCAAGATTCATTTAGACCCACTGGGGTTGGGTATGGATCAATGATTTTCAGACATTACAGGTTTGGGTCGGGGGTAACTAAATTTTTTTAGGGTTAGGTCTATGTCTTATTAGGCCCAACCCAAACCAGACCTGACCTGTGATTATCCATACCTCCCGTCATCACCCACCTCCCATCTTTGCCACTTGCAGTCGTCGATTCCTTGGCAGCTATGGGAGAGGATATAGGATTTTAAATTTAGGGGGCGGTGACAATTTTGGAAAGAATATGAACGAATCATTAAAGAAGAATCTGAATAGTGGTGGTAATTTAGGAAACAAACTGAGCGATATACTGTGGGGGATGTTGAAGAAGGTTAGCGGTGGGCAATGGGAAACAAGATGAGCAATAATTCGATGGGGAAGAAGGGGATGGGATTTGATTAAGTTAGTTTATTGTAGAATGAGGTTAGTTTTTTATTATTATAGAAATATGGGTTAAGACAAAAAACATAAGGATTAGTCCAGAATCAATAAAATGATTTCCTTTTAATTTTTTGGGATAGTCTTGTCTTTTTCTAATCAGAATTTCTTGGAATATTTTTTAAAATGGAAAGTGTGCAGTTTATGATGGGATGAAACAAAGTAAAAAGTGTGCAGTTTAATCTGAGATATGAAGGGTGTTTTTCTAGTTTTCCAATTTCGTTGCTTTTCTGAATCAGCCTGATTCTTATTGATTCAACAAAAGAAAAACAAACATATACCAAGAAGAGGCACAAACCACACACACATATATATAAGGCTGAAAATGCCCATTCAGGAAATTTAATAATAGATCCACCCTAACTACCTAAAAAGAATTACTCCCTTGCCTCATCAGAACTCATACTCTTGTTTTTTTAATATTATTTTTTATTAAAATTTGACCGCATATTTGAATAGATATATGAAAAAAAATATTTTCGTATATCATATTGTTCAATTCGTCATAACAAGTAGTTTATAAATATCAACTTTTTATTTTTCGTTATTATATGTAGGTAATCATATTAACGTTCAAACATATTTTTTAACAAACGTGATAATGATTGCAGTGCAATCTTGGCTAGTACGGAGGGAATAGGTAAACAAATAAACACAGCCGAACAGCCCTCCCGCATGCAGCCTAATTATTTTTGAGACACACCACAGCACACGACAGCCATGAGCAGTTACAGTGCGAGAAAGGTCCACAGTACTCTTGATAATCACAATCTCGCGATGGCCAAAATGTTCTGCGCATTTCTATGTGCAGCAGCTTTCTTGGGGCGGCGCTGCTAGCCGCCGGAGTACTGGTGGTCGGAGAAACGGCTGCAACATGGAATTCAATAAATATAAAGACTCCAATTGTAATTAATATATTTAGATCTCAGATGAATGAATCAATGAATGAGGTTAATGACTGACCTGTTGCTACAAGCAGGAGAAAAACTAGAGATAGAGCTCGCAGATTAGGCATTCTGTGATTTATTGGTTCTGACCTCATGGGTTCAAAATAAGCTGCCTGCTCCAGCTCCTCATGTTGCGTATTTATAAAGGCCAACTGACCAGGGGCCTCGAGAATTTATCAAAACTTTGTACGACTGTTTTTTAATAATAAAATTGATAAAACCCTTCACATTCAAATTAAAATATGAATTTGAGAAGTTCATTTGAACAACTACAATTTTTAAGTCATGGAGTAATTATGATAGGTTTATAATTTAAACATTTATTTTTTAAATTTAAATAATTTACTCTTTCAATGTAAATATTGTATTAGTAATTTATGTTTCGTATTTTTTAATAATTTTTTAAATATTTAATCACGTCTTATTACAGATCTATATGATATTTAAACAAAAAAATCAGCATTAAGTCGTACTTCCTCCATTTTGATATGTTTGATACCCTAACTTTAAATGTTGTTATTTTTGTAAGTTAAAATGTGTGAAAATAATTGAGTGGAGAGGGTGAAAAAAATTAATGATTAGTTGATAATAATTTATCTGTTGCAAAAAAAAAAATCAGTGAGACAAACTTTAAAACACAGAGGGAATATATTGTTGTTTCATGCACTTATGAAAGGCAAGAGTACTAAGTCTATAAATTTTGAATTCAAAATTCAAAATACACATAACGGTACGTCATTCGTACACCTCAAAGCATACTATTAGGAAAAGAGAAAGTCTCATGCATGAAATGTGGCTATCAATAACCTTTGCATCGGCAGCGTACATTTTTTATTTAAATGTTATATATTTTTTAAATAAATTTTAGATATTATGTTTTAAAGTTTAAAGATGTGATAATGTGTATTTGATTGTGAAATCATAAAAATATGTAATATGAAAAATACCCTTTTAAATTTCTAAATTTAGTATTCCATTCTGAAATAATTGGCTCACTTTCTATTTTCGTCCATCCCATAAAAAATGGTAAATTTTATTTAATCGTATCTGAATGGTAAAGAATATATATGTTGTAAAATTTCTATAATATTCTCTTTAAGTTCAATAACTTTTTGACTGAGCTCACTGTTTTCACAAAATATTCCTACTTTATCACAATTGTTGTCTGCCACATCAGTTTGCATGAAATACCGAGTCAAAAGTGTATGCGTCAATTGTTACGGGACAGGGGGAGAATGTAACAAATGCAGTGTATAAGTGGAAAAAATACAGTAACTTGTTCAAAAACTTATTGACAGACCACCTGTCAGAAAACCCCAAAATATCCTGAGTACAATGTTGAAGCAGTACTGTCTCCGTTTCATTGGATGTGACACCATAGCATTAGGTGTTTGGATTTATGTGAATGAAATTCAATTTATAAAGGAAAAAGTTTTATGAGTGGATGAAATTGAACGAATCATGCCATAAAAGAGAAGTGTGTCAAATCCAAAAAATAACTAAAAAAGAAAAGTGTGGCATAACCACTAAAAAACGAGGGAGTATAATAAATTGAGGATTAAAGAAGAAAGCATATATGATTAATGACTCGTTTACTCAATGGTTTTTGGGAGCTCAAAAGGACCGGGATGTGCAGTTGGTAACGCAAGGAATTAATCATGCATGGAACTATTTCACCTTGTTTAACAACTTCACGATAGATGAAACGGAAAGTTGAAGTTTTTAATTCAGTATGGCTAAAATATAAATTTTACAAATATTTATATTAATTTTTTAAGGGTGCAATTGCACCACAGACTCAAATACTTTTTTTCTCTTTTTTAAGGGTGCAATTAAACAGTTCTTTTCTTGTTTTACGTGTTATAAATAATTAATGTGGTTTAACTTAAGCGAAATGCTAAGTTTTGAAGGTTCCTGAGAAGCTTCTGGGTAAAAATAGCAGCAATGAATTCCACCTCTAACTGTAAGAGAGAGGAAAGTAAAATAAAACAAATATATACTGAGCTTTTGAATTTCTCTGGCAGTGTACTTCTCATTTGGATATTTTAATGAAGACAACAAATAACTATACATTCATGTTTCTTCGATCCGTTACTTCGAATCTTTCTTTACGAAGTACTCTCTTCTTCTCTCCTATAATAAATGTTTTTCATATATAATTCACAAGAGTCTTAGTTTTTAAAAATTAATATGTATAAAAACCGCTGATGGAATGAGAAAATTAAGCAAGGAGAAATACTTAAATGATCTCCAATTCTTTGATAAGTGTTAATATAATATGTAAATTTTTCAAAAGTGCTCTTATACATACCCACGACCTACATTCAAAAGTGCAAATTTAACTCTCTTGCTGGAAATTGGTGTTGACCTGATTGAAAATAACCAAAATATCACGTTCTATTTTCAGTTTAGTTTTGGCCAGTTTCACCCCTTAAGTAAACTCCACTGTTAAAACATAAACAAAAATCTTATGGTTATATCAGCACTTATTTTAAAAACTGAGGGTCAGATCAAAATATTATGATAAGAACTCTTAAAGAACACTTCTTAAGTGTCACATCATCGATTTTGATAAAAAAATAGCTAAGAACCAACTACTAACAATTGAATGATATTTCAGAATCAATTCTTTAGCGCCACATCACCATCCACTATTGCAGGACAGGGGCAATAGCACCAGTAAAACACCTCATTTGCACCGGTACACCGCTATACTTACGCACCGGTATTTCAGAGGGGCAAAATGCCAGTGCAAATGAGGTGTTTTACTGGTGCTATTGCCCCTGGTGATTAATAAAAAAATGAACACCGGTTTTACCAGTGCTCATTTTTAATTACAATTTTAGAAATCAAAATATTTATTAGAACACAAAAAATGCACTAAAATATAGGAAAAAAAAACGTTAATTGAATTCAATGAATACTCAACACTACTAATCAACTAAGATAGTTAAAACTAACTCGTATCAATCTATACTAATATAAAAAAATCCTTATAACCAAGGTAGCTACATCGATTACAAAAAGTAAATTGCTTTGTAGCAATCCGTGTTCAAGAAAGTCAGAGTCTTTCTTTTGTCTTGATCTCCATATCCACCCTACTTACTGAAAAGGCCATGCGCTCCAAGTTCAATAAAAAATTTCTTGACAAAATTTAAAGGAGTAACACCTTGATATAAAAATAAGAGAAGTTAATCAAAATCCCCACACAAAAAATATATCCAGACTACGAATAAGAAAGACTTACCAATGAAGAGCACGCCCATGAAGTAATTGAAACTTCTAAAAATGTTTGAACTTAAAAGGATAACAGATGAATCCTAATAATCAGAAACATTTGAAGCAGTGAAATTCTGAAAAATAATCACACTAAAAAAATACACAAACACAAATAGAGAGAGCTGAGACCAACCTCATTCGCAGCAGAAAACACACAAATCGACGTTGATGAAGACAACACAAGCATATGATAGTAAAAATAAAGCACGAAAATGAACAAACCATTTGGCCTTGCTTAGCACTTTTCTCTCGGATGACGCAACTCCTGTTTCAGAATCACTTGACCCTCCACCACACTCTAATCCGGCCCTATGAATTATTGGATCAAATTCAAGTGTGTGAATGAAGAAAATGGAAAAGAACAGTCAATCCATAAGAGCTCAAAGCAGAGCGAATGTTCCAAACATAAACCCTAAGCAAATCAATTAACCAAGTAGGAAAATGCAAAACTCAAATTATCCTAAGTAGACATCCAAGAACATGATATGAATCTACCTAACCTTGTAATAAGTAGTGTCATCTTTTTCAACTACCCCCTTATCAAACTCGTAGTTCACATTCTTCAACCACATTGCAATGAAACAATTTCCAACTTAATCTCAACAAATCCCCAACCCGTTAATAAAAAAATCCATAATAATAAAAAGAAAAAAATCACAGCTCACCGGAGTTTGATTGAAATAAGCAGAGAAAGTGGGGAGAATATGGTCCACTCAGACTTTGGTGACGTTGATTTCTTCATTTATGGTGCCCACGATCATCCTCCGAGCGAGTAAAGTTCTTCATGTTCAACGGCAAGTCATCCTCAAACTGATGGTCAAACAGAAGTAACTAACCGCCCATTAGAAGCATTATTGCGTGCTCTTGTCCAAAAGAACATGAAGAATTGGGAAGTTTGTATTTCGATAGCAGAGTTTACTTATAATCGCACTATTCATACTTCTACTTCTTTACCTCCATTTGAAATTGTTTATGGATTTCTTCCTACTACACCT
>JAULKM010080094.1:0-11628 GCA_032355605.1 Rubia tinctorum
GGATTTCATATCAAAAGAAAGGAGAATTAGATACTTTCTCCAAACCCTAACACATAATCATACAAGCAATTCATATATTCAAACTTCTAACGCCATTAATCATTCAACAATCGAATTCAAAGCACACTAAATACACAACAGAGAAAGCATTAAGTATATAGATATGATTCTCAAGACATAGATAAGGAAGCTTCAATCCATGGCTCCCAAAGAGATTACTAAGCAAAATAATAGAAACACATAACTAAGCTACAAATTAAGAAAATAAGAAGAAGAAAAATAGGGTTTTCTACTGTAAAAGTTGGGGTTGGAAGAATCTCTGAGAAGGGGAAGAAGAAAGAGTATTTATAGAACAAAAATTCCAAAAAGTAGATCTAGGCAGTCGTCTGTCGTGACTCGCGACACATTCGTCGCTACTCGTGATGGTCAGAGTGCTCTGCCCTTAAATGTTGTCTTCTTTCTTGTTCTAATTTCAGTTGTCTTCTGTTCTCTTCTCCGAGTCTTCCAGGTCTTCGTAGTCTTCAAAATGCAGTCTTCTTGGTCTTCAAAATGCAGTCTTCATGGTCTTCAAATCCTCAAAGATAGTTTTCAAAGTCTTCAAAGTCTTCCAATATTCAAAATGCAGTCTTCATGGTCTTCAAATCCTCAAAGATAGTCTTCGAAGTCTTCAAAGTCTTCCAATATTTTCCTTGTCACACAAAATTCCCTAGAAGAGTAATAAGAGCGTAATGTCACTCTTAACTCATCTTAGAGAATTTCAAGGCAAAATGCCACTTCTAAAGCACAAAATTATACAAAACTGAATCAAAAAGTCCCCAAAATAACCGTACTAAATGGACACAACAATTTCATAGCGGTGATTGCATGATGGATTGTGAGTTTTTTTTAGAATACTAGGGTTTACTAACTTTTGATGCTAAACCTTGTATTTTAAATTTCTATCTACCTATGAGTTTGACGTTGTTCTCTGTGATGTTAGTTCTAGACATATGGTGCCTAAGAGACAGCGTGTTGCTCAATGGGTGAGTTCTTCTGCAGCACCTTCACATTTCACTCTGGCTCCGGAACCAGTCCCGGAGTCGACTGCAGAAAGATTTATGGGATAGCGCCATATCACTGACGACTGTTCGAAGAGATCAGACAGGTTGACAAATCTTCCAAGAAAAATTCAAGAGACAAACTTTATTGATGAAGGGGCATTGGAAGCCATTAGATTGAGGGAGCTAGTCCGTTGTCTCCTCACCAAAGGAGGCCTCGGGGGCTTCATGAGCAGGAGCAGACCTACATATCGGGGGATACATACTTGAGTTCCTCACCATTGTGAAGGTATGTACTATGAGGTGAGATGATCAGGGGAAAGAGCATCCATCTAAGAGGTTGATGCTACTAAGAACCCGATTGAGCAGCGCCACCTGCCCCTTCGCCGTGACCTGCAAAACAAAGCGCCGATGGTGCATAATCTGAGTAATGAGGAATAATAGTGCATAATCTGTAATGGTAGACATACCTGAGTATATATATACTCTAGCAACCTTAGGGTTTACATTGGGTCATAATGATCTTTAACCCAATTGGGTCAGGTAGGCCCAATTTCCAATATTATTATAACTATTCATTATTTTGACATGTGCCTCATTATTAATAGGCCACTCAAGACTATGTATCATCAAAGCCCCTAGAAAAATCAAAGGTCCTTTCGAGGAGGCTTATTCGAGGGGATTAAGAATTCGGTTCTCGGTGTGGCATTTGGTTTTCTTAAATGAGTGCCATTGGCTCAGAATATAGAAAGGCACGTGTGAAAGGAAAAAGAGCGAGCAAGACAATCGCTTAGCACGTGAAAAATCCCATTTAAGTGAAAGAGAGAAAGTATTATCCATGTTTGTCGATATAGAATATCATCTTGAAGTCGACAACGAGCATTTTTTCCAAAGGGGGAAAACCCGATCACCGGGGAAAACATGAATCCATGGTTAATGGAACCCACTCGTGGGTATCAGCGAAGCCTAGAATTCCAACCAGTCTCTATCGGAGGGAACAACTGATCATGGGAAATTCTTTCTCCTAGAGTGGAGGAACAGGCGAAAGCCCACTAAGACCTCTTTCGAAGTTGGGGTGGCCCGAACTTGTGAAACTCCTTCGAAAGTGAGGTCCTCGGGAGTTTTGGTGGGAGCCCCATGTCAAGAGTCTCGATGAGAGATAGGATTCTGGAGAATTTTTCGATGAAAACCTAGGATGCGATAAAAATCCAGAGTCCCTAAAATTTATAACAATTGTCACTTCTGTCAGGAGAGTTCCCCTCCTCTGAGATGAAAGGAATCAACCTTCTTAACTTGTAAGCCATCTTGGCATTCGTAAATAGATAAGAGGGGCATCGAACTCCTTCACTCATAATCTATCTTGGCATTTTTGAATAAATATGAGGCATCGAAATCAGCATCGGCCTCTTCAAGCGAAAGGGGTACCTTATGCTAAATGAATAGGAAAAATTTCTGCCCAAGAGTGAAAACCTAAGGGCAAGTTTGTTCCCATCCAGGAAGAGGTTTCAAAATCCTTGGAAACTATCCTCTCGGCACATTGATTCACACTTGTTTTTAATCTGGCCACAGTTGGCCTCAAGTTCCATCCGCCATATGCTCCAGCACCCCCTGATGTGACTGAGGTGCTGCACGATTGATGCAAAAACCAAGAGGCTGAGTGTAGCCAACTTTGGGCAGAAGCTCAAGAATAAGAAGAAATAGGTCGAGAGGCTGAGCAAAGCCAATTTTGAGCAGAAGCTCGAGAGTGAGAGCTCTTTGGGCCAAATCTCGAGAATGAAATGTTATCAGGCCAAAGCTTTAGAGTGAGAGGCTGAGCGCCTCAAATTTCGAGCAGAAGCTCAAGAGTGAGATGCCTTCAGGCAAAATCTCAATAATCAAAAGCTGTCAGGCTGAAGCTCGAGAGTGAAAGGTTGAGCGCAACAAATTTTGAGTAGAAGCTCGAGAGTGAGAAACCTTCAGGCCAAATCTCGAGAATGAAAGGTTGTCGGTCTAAAGCTCGAGAATGAGAAGCTAGGCACAACTAATTTTGCGTAGAAGCTTGAGAGTGAGAAGCCTTCGGAGTAAATCTCAAGAATGAAAGGTTGTCGGGCTGAAGCTCGGGAGAGAGAGAGAGAGAGAGAGAGAGAGGCGAAGCCCAGCCAATTTCGAGCAGAAGCTCAAGAGGAGAGCCTTCCAGGACAAATCTCAAGAATGAAAGATTATCATGCCAAAGCCCAAGAGTGAGAGGATGAGCGTAGCCAAGTTCGAGCAGAATTTTGAGAGTGAGGCCTTCGGGCTAAATCTCAAGAATGAAAGGCTTTCAGGCCGAAGGTCAAGATTGAGAGGCTGAGCGCAGCCAATTTTGAGCAGAAGCTCAACGAGCCCATAAAGGGGGATTCTGATATTGAGTCTTCAACGTTGAGATTCAGTGGCGACCAGAGAGCTTGCGACTTGTACGTAAGGCCTGGGGCAGGTGTATAATGCTAGTGTTCAGTATTCGAACCCTACGCATGTCTGGCGTAATAATAGCCACCTGACCATACAAGGTAAGGGAGTTTCAAGCTCGTGCCAGCAAAGTGGTGGAGCAAAATAGGTGTGCCCAGGGGGAACTCAATACCTTGTGAGGGGTTATAGAAGCCCACGCTACTGTAAATAACAATCCTTACCTCATAGACCTCAAGAGAGCTATATCGAGGTATGTTTAGAGTATGGCCTCAGCCCAATCTGTGAAGTTTTGCTCTTACATTATTCTCCGTATCACTCTTGACGTGGGTGATAATAGTGTTACTCTATAGTGCGAATGTAGAGCAGGTCGCGTCAATTAAGATCATTCGAGATGTGGTGTTGAGCGTATTAGTCATAAATTAAATGATTGGATGTAACGGTGGCCGTATAAATCCTCATTGATGATTCTAGAGTCCAGGAGGTTGTCCTTTGACTTCCTTTGGTGATTTCCTTAGGATGTGCTACCCCTCAATCGAAGGACATCATTAATGATTTTAGAGTTAAGGAGGATATCCTTTTATTTCCTTAGGGTGTGCAACCCCCCATTAGAAGGACATCAGTTATCGCTTCTAGATCCTCGTCCCCAGAAGATGTTGATCCATTTCTATAGAAATTGTATGAGGTTTTTACCTCTTGGCTTCTTCTACGGAACTAGCCTACCGGTTTTTGGCTGTTGAATTCAACGTTAACAGAAGTAATAGAGCAATCAAGGATTATTTTTTATCTCTTTTGAGGGAAATGGTATGAGGTTTTGATCTCTTCGACTCTTCCTACGGAGCTAGCCTACTGTTGTTTAGCTATGAACTCAATGTTAGTGGAACTAACGGAGCGATCAAGGGTGATGTTTATCCCTTTCGAGGGAAATTGTATAAGGTTTCGACCTCTTCGACCACTTTTACGGAGCTAGCCTACTGTTGTTCGACTATTGAACTCAACGTTAGTGAGAGTAACCAAGTAACCTCAATCATTAGAAACTCAAATTTGCGTATTCGTAATGTCGAGTAGATCAGCTCTATCGCTTTCCTCTTTCGAGGAGGTTTATGATAGTCCTGGCATCTAAATTTTGTTTTTGAGTTCTTTCACTGAGAATTTATCGATGGGGAGTTGGATTGGCAGTCGAGAGTGGGGCACCCTACGACTTATAGAAAAACCCAAAGATTCTGACTCATGGGGTGCGCCTTACTCCCTGATTATTGGTCCATAGTCATAGCCTATAGCTATTTTAGGGTAAGCTACTCCCCGACTAGACATATAGAACGGGAATCCTTTGAACTATAGCAGCTTTTTTGGTGGGCGCGCTACACCCTGGTCAAGGAGCTCTTTAATCTAGTATTGATGATAGTGTCCTTGGATTTATATATGCATTTTTAAATGCATGTAAGGGGTTCGACCTTTTCGTCTGTAATCCCTTGAGGCATTTTAGATACCCACATGGGATTCGAATTTCATTATTTGTAATCCATCATGGCATTTTTGGATACATGTATTGGATTCAACCTTCCTTGTTTACAAGTCATCGTGGCATCTTTTTGTAGATGTATGGGATTCAACCCTCTTGTTTTTAAGTCATCGTGATGTTTTTCATAGGGGACTTTGGCCTCCTTGATTCATAGCATATTTAGGTGAACAGAATATATTGAAATGATTTAGGAAGATACTCCTCAATAGATTGATAATAAAAATAAGAGGTGGTTCGAATAGCGACCAAAGGAGCACTTCTAGCAAGGGCAGAAGTAGTAGTACCCCAGGTAGAGGAAATTCTTGCGCGACCGCTCATATTTTTGCTTCTACTATGAGCCGAGGGGATTCTCCTAGCCTGGGTCGAGGGAGCGTCCCTTGTGCTGGCCGGGAGGGTCCTTCCATTTTAGAGGCTCTTATCATTCTTCCTCATTATGAGGTCTCCTACGGAAAACTGGACTTTTTTCACCCTTCAATCATGATATTTCTTGACCTTCTCCTTGACCTTGGTTTCTCTTATCGATGTCAGGGCCCTTTTTTCCTCCACCAGGTCAAGGTCCAAAAAGCGGTTTTCATCATTGCGTTATTCCACTGCCAATATCCTAGGACTCGGAATGCCAATTTCTGTCGAAATTACCGCCTCTGAGCCAAAGACTAGGACATAAGGAGTGTCCACCGTGGCAGAGGACTCAGTTGTTCGGTATGCCCACAACACACTGGGTAACTCATCGATCCAATTACTTGCAGCTCCCTCCAGCCTCTCTTTAATACCCTTAACTAGAGTACGATTAGTAACTTCGACTTGACCATTAACCTTCGGGTGGTATACCGATATCGCCTTTAATTAAATTTTGAACTCCTCACACCAGCTCTTAAATGGGTCACACGCGAACTGAGTTCCCTTATCAGTGATGAATGTTCTGGGAATACCGAAGCGACAAATTATGTTCTTCCAACAGAACGATGCAACAAACTTCCTCTGAATGTTTGTCAATGGCTCAGCTTCAACCCACTTTGTAAAGTAGTCAATCACCACAATTAGATATTTAAATCTCCTAGGAGCTTCATGGAAAGGTCCAACCAAGTCAATTCCCCATTTTTCAAAAGGTCATGAACTGCAGGGAAATGATGCAGGCGATGCCCTAACGAGGCATCTGGAAAGGCATATTGGTTCCTCGGGCCAGGTAGCAGCTTCCTCCTTTAGCCCTTGGATCATAGTGACTCAATAGCATGTAGAGTTGAAACCACCTGAAGGACTCCCCACCTATAGTGGAGATACTGGCTCTCAAGAATTCATACAGACCTTCCTCAATCTTACAAACTCATGATATTTCAACTAGCAGCTAACCTCCAAGCTGATAGGAAGCTACCTCCATGGGAAGGCCCAAGATTTGTTCAACAAGTTGGACAAAGGGTCGTTTCACTCTTATAGAGACTTCAAGAGAGCTTTGTTAAGCCAGTTCTTCTGGAAGAAATGATTTAACGAAACCCCAGTAGAGTTGTACCAGCGCAAGCAAAGACCAAGGGAATCCACCGAGGTGTTCTACCATCGATATGTGGATGAAAGCCTTGGCGTGATCAACCACACAGAAGACGGAGTCATTCTAGATTACATGAATAGGATAAGTAACCTAGAATTGAATAAAAAGTTAATCTCGAAGACCTCGGAAACACTTGAGTAGCTGCAAGAGTGGTCGAGCAATAATCAAAGGTTGAAGGGGCGATCAACGAAAGAGATATTGTGATAGAATGACAAAAAAATAGACGGAACCCTTGGAGCAAAGGTCAAAAGGGCTAAAGTCTCAAGATCGAGCTTTAAGAGGTATACCCCTTTGACTAAATATCGAATAGAAATCCACTCCATTCATCGAGGATTGTTCAGGATCCCTGTCCCTATGAAATACACACCCTCGAAAAGGACCTCGAGTAAATTCTGTGATTATCACAAATACCACGGTCATGATACAGAGAGATGTCATCATCTTAAGACTGTGATCGAAAGATATGTTAGAGAAGGTCTTATTCAAGATTGGGTAGCAAGGCCGAGGGGACAAGATGATTCCTTGAAGAAGAAAGGAGAGCGCCGACCCTTGAAGTCATACAAATTGAGCCCCAACCAGGGGGATCTAGACTAGTAGGGAGTTGGTAGGGACCAAGGGTAATCTCGCCCCAGAGAGCAGAATGAGAGTGACCAAGATGGTCTAGATAAAGGAAATCAAGGTGGTAACTTATAGCCCTTAAGAAATTTTCTTCTTTGTTAGGATACTCCTCATTTGGGTCTACGACCCCCCTGCCTTCGAACTATGTTGGAATGGTCATCCCCACCTATCGTCCTTCGAGGTATTTGGTTCAAATGAGTCACAGGAAGTTCCTCTTCCTCATCAGCCTTGCCATTAAGATCGGCATTTCCTTAGCTTCAAACTGAACCAGAGAGACCCCCTCGGATCACGTTGGAGATTCTTCCCCTACCCCAGCCAGAGGAGCTTCCTGGGCTAGCAATAAGGGTGCTCCCCTGCCGGTACCAGGGGCATTCCCCCGGATTGAAGAGGATACACCACCACGACCGGCCCCGTGAGAATTTCTGCGAGAACCTCCTTCACCGGGGGCATTGCCTTTTCTATTACCGGAGGTACTCCTTCTACCTATTCTAGGAGAGCTCCTTCAGCAGCTGCCCAAAGCACCCCCTTGGCAGGGGGTTTCGGCCCTCAAGGAATCTGATCTTATGAGGACTCCTTAATTAGGGTGTCTTGGTCGAACTGAAGCGGGAGCAGTAACTTGATTTCCCTATCAGTCTGATGGGGAGAGATCGAGCGTAGAAGATCAAATATGTGGTTGTTCCCCAATGTGTCTTCGGGAGCTCGAAGCCCCAGTGTTTGAGGGTAGCCCACGGCTCAAAGCAGCCCTAGCAGCCTACTGGATTAATCTGTCCACCAGAGAGTTTCATGGAGCCCACCATCTTGCATAGTCTTCATTGTTTCATAAAGGTACTCCGCGAAGTCCACAACTAGATCTGGGCCAACTATTCCGAGCCTACTTAGGCCTGAAGCTCTCGAACTCTATGCTTCGACTCAGTTAACTCCCTCAAAGCGCAGTTGATCAGGGCACATATAAGGTTGGAGTTATCTTTGTATTTTTGGGCTACCCAACAATAATGTGCGATGGCCTCACCCAAGTTAGAGCTTGAAGCGCCTCTCAAAGCCCTGAAAGCTTTAGCGCAGACAAACACTCTTGTATGGAGAAAATTTTGGAACCACTAGTGAGATCCTCAAGAAACTCGTTATATTGACCAAGGAGGGGGTATATTCATCATCCAACCCATCCCGAGCAGTGGCAATGACATCCCTCTCCTCTCTAATTCTGCTAAGATCCTCGAGAAGTTCTTGCCATCTAACATGGTGACTGCTTCGCCATCCTCTCGAGCGGCATTTAGCTCACCTTCGAGACGATTGCAGCATATCAATATCGCCATGCTACTAAGCAATAATTCCAAGCCCACTGCTCGCTCTCATGGTACACTTCTTCATAATTTGGAAGAAGAAGTTGAAAATCACCCCCCTCGATGTTTGAAGAGGGCGATAGGGCACTAGAGCTCAGTATTACAAAGAAAAATGAAAAACGCACAAGTATTAAGGGAGAAAAAGACTTTTTCATTGATAGCAGTAGAAGTGAAATGAAAATTACATCAAAAGAAAGTTCATTAAGAATGGCAGATGCTCAAGGGAGAAAACTCATACATGGGGTCTTACAGTAAGGTTGTTCTTGGCCACATTCGAATGCGCAGCGCCACTAGCATTATCTGTCTCAGCACCTTTCGGTGGGACCCGAGGATCAATCATCCTCTTCTTCCACTCAGCATCCTCATCCCTGGTGAACACTCAAAGCTCTCCTACAATAAACGGCTTGTTGGAAGCCCTCAGGAGTTCGAGGAACTTAAAGTGGAACCCCCACGTCCTCAATTGACTTCCACCAGGAAAAGTCCAAATCCTTCATAATGCAATTGTTTTTATATGGCCCGACCTGGGAAGCATACTCAGAAGGAAGCTCCTGAGACAATTTCAAAGCCTTGGAGGTGCAAGTCACATCAACGTCTATGCTGAGAAGCTTCTGGAAGAACTTTCTGAAGCCCTGGGTCTTCACCAGCCTATTGGTATAAGCCTCGAATAGGGACATCTGATGCCCCATAGAAGAGAGCTCCCCTTGAGCTTCGAATTCTCTTCAGATAAGGCCTTCTCACGCTCCTCGGCCTGCTTCAATAGATCTTGAAGGTCGGTCACCCCTTGCAAATAGTTAGCTTTCACCATCTCTTGAAGATGGTCAGTGCCAACCTTCTTCTTTTTGGCTCCGAGGCCCACGACCTTAGTCTCAAGCTCTTCGGCCTCAATCTCAAGCTCCATCACACGATGGTCTTAGCCAAGATGTCATGGAAAGCAGTGTCCATAACCCCCATCACCGAAGCCACCATGGAGTCATCGACCAGGTTGGATGAGGGCAAGGGGGCTAAGAGGATGAGGGGTTGCACATAACCCTCAATGGGAGGCTGTGAAATATCCTCGTCCTCATGAATGGAAATGATGAGCCCCTTGAAGACCATAAAGGTCCAGCAAGAGAAACTCATCTTCTTCGGGGATAGACTCGAGAATGATAGCCCATCACGGCCCCTCTTTAAATTTGCCTCGTCTTCAGTTAGGTTAGGAATCAAACCTTCTGAAACTGCTTGAGGAGATGGTGGTGGGGAGACTACATCTTACTCCTCAATGCAGAAGATATCACTGCCTAAACCCACTGCAAATCATAAAAGAGAAGTTATTAAAAATACAACACAACTAAACAACAAGAAAGAAATGTGCATGTCGACAAACACCTTCTTGGGGCATTGAGATGATTTCCTCTTGAGCCTCGAGAGCAGGACCTCCGTCGCCTTCCCTTCAGGGAGGGTCCACAGCTAATGTCCTCTCAATATCAGACCATTTCCATAGATAAGGTCCTCTCAATATCATACCCTTTCCTTCTTCTTGTGCTTCTTAGAAGACTACTCTACAACATCTGGAATATGCTTCCTTTTTTCCTTCTTGGACTTGCTCCTTTTGGCCTTTTTCTCCTGTGTTCCGGAGGGTTCCACCGAAGACCCAGCCTGAGGAGAAGGCTTAACCATCACAGGGGGCTAGTTGTACACCCACCAGTCATACACTTCAGGCGGCCACATTTAACTGCTTATCTAAGCTCCAAACTTCCTGACGTCCAACAAAGCTTCTAGCAACTTATCTCTGTCCCCAACCAAGCCCCCAGGCACACGGTACTTGTTAAACTTCTCTAGCTTCGGTTTGAGGTTCCATTGAGAGACCTAGTAGCAGTTTGTCTCGCACTCGAAGGTGTATGTGGGGGTCAAGTTCCATCCCTTGTAGTTGGTAGATATCTCTATGGGATGGGTCAAAGACCTGTTGCTGAGAGCAAAGATGTCTTCGGAATTTCTCCTTTTTTTACGATTGCATTGCTTCGAGACAGGTAGTAGAGAGATCAGAAAAGCTCATATGTGGGGACGAACTCAAGCTTCTAGCATTGAGTCGTGAAATCCATGACGTAGGTAACCACATTCAGATAAATATCAATCGGGTTGACCTTGTGCTCCTTGAGAAGTTAAGAAAACAAAGGCGGGAACGGAAAGCATAGCCCAAATCTCAAATGACGCTCTTATATGACACACTTCCCGCTCGAGGGCTACTGGGAGTTTCATCTTCTCAAAGAGGCTCCAGCCTGAGGTTCGAGGGGATTAGAACATTAGCAGGGATGGTTTTCAGCATCTTGGTAATTGTTGTGCGGAATGGAGAAAGAACAGAAAATATGAACGAAATTAACAAGACACAAGATTTACGTGGTTCACTAAGTTTTGGCTACATCCACGGGAGACGAATTCACTATAATAAGTAGCAAGTTACAGATGCCAAGAAATTGGCCAGATTTCTACCTATCTAAGTGCGGAATAGAATAGAGTTTACAGAGAGAGACACTTTATATGCTGTCTCAGCGAGACCCCCGTTTTAACCCGGGGGCGACTGCCACCCCCCCGGACCCCCAGGCCAGGGTCGCAGAAGCGGCTATTACAGTATTCAAGGCATACCAACAATCTCGTATCTTTGTTGGGTAAGAGCTTGAATGGGTTCTTGCAGCCATGCAGGGAGTAGTCGATTTCTCCCCAATATAAGGTAAATCTACCTCCATTTTACCTAGTTGTGGGATTTGATACTTCATATAAGGAGGGTTGAGATAGTGTGGGCAGAGCTGGGTGTCGGGTGGGGTGAGGAGGCGGGCTGAGTAACAGGGGTGGTGTTGGGTAGGGTGGGTGGAGCTGGGTGGCGGGTTGATTGACATGGGTGATGCTCGGTGGTGGTGGGCGGAACGTTGGTGAGTTAGGTGAAGATATACCCAAAAATATAGGGGTAGAATGGTCATGAAATTTTAAATTTCAAGCATAGGGGTATTTTTATCTTTTCAAATTAGGTCAACGCCTGAATTTCTTTAGACCATGTCGTAATAGAACAATTTGGGTATATCTGTTAGGGAATTCAAATATACCTACCCACAATATTCAACACGTCCATCCGTCGGCCCGACACAAAATTACCAGGTATTTTTTAAAATTTTGTGGGCAGGA
>JAULKM010080125.1:0-11627 GCA_032355605.1 Rubia tinctorum
CAATACAAAACTCCATTGTGCTTACGAGCAATCTACAAATTAAGCTTACAAACAGGAATCTATATGCTCGTAAGGACTAAAAATCCATTAGACTCAAACTAGGTTGCAAAATGAAGGATTTAGATACGAAAACCGAAAACTGTCATCTAAAACCCTTATGATGTAAACCTACCTAAATCTATCAATCTTCCAACAAAAACATAACAAAAGAGATGTTAAATGCTTCAGAAAACACATGCATTTGACGTCTCATCAGGGGACAATGCATGAACTAAGTGTGGGGAAGGGGTTTGAAAACCTTCATGGTAGCATCTCATATGTTTATCTGTTCTAGCCTATGATTTTGATGATGACTGTTTTGACAACTTCTCTTTCCTTTGTTTTTGTTTCTTTCCATCATTTGGATTTGCAGACTTTTGGTTGTTTATTGTTTAGGTGTAAGGGCACATATTTTGTAGTTTGATTTTCTGGGATTGTTTTGTGAAAATTTTTTGATGGTGTAATTTTTTATTTTTCATGATCTTCATGTAGTACAATGCCCACCTTTGGGGTATTTTGTGATACACAAAAAACAAATTATGAAAAAATGAAGAAAAAAACTATACACCCAGCTAAGTTGGAAACCCCAAAGAGCAAATTAGGTAAAAATGGGAAGAAAGCTTGGATAGGTCAAAATATCTAGGTAAAATTAGAGGCTAGGCCCAGCTAGGTTGGAAAAACTAGGCAAAAATTAGAGGCCATGCGGTAAAAGGTGAGAAGTGAGCTCAACATGTGTGAATGCTAGGATGAAAACCCGAAAGGGCTCCTATGCAAAATGAGAGAAATGGAGAGAAATTGGAAACGAAATTTTAAAATCTTTTACCCATCCTTGATTGTTTCTTCATCAACATCTATTGTATTGTCTTCAGTTTCTTCTTCGGTGGAGTAAGCTAGTTTTGAACTTATCATTCTACTTTGCCTTTTTCATCTTTAATGGATTTTTGGTGGATAGGTTACTTTAGCATCTTCGGGGAGAGTGAGAGTTGTGAGATTCTTACAGTATTTTGGGGAAGAAAGGTGTCTTAGGAATAAGTTGAATGCATCAGTTAACTTCTCTTTGCATGCTACATTCCTCTTGGATCTTTTCTCGTTTTTTTTACTCGAGAACGAGTAAAGGTTTAAGTGTGGGGGATTGATGTGCACCTTTATGCATGTGTTAACCAATGCATTTGACACATTTATTATCATTTTTTGTTTTTTTATTTCTAGTTTTAGTTAGGATTACATGACAAAGGGTTTATACGACAAAGGGTTTAGATTACCATTATTGGTTTTCATGACTAAATCCCAAGTTTTGTAGACGTAATTGAATCTAACGGATACTTTGTATTCTCGAGAACCTAGATTCTCCTTTTTGATCTTACTAATAGGTTGATCATGAGTATTTTTTACATCATTTTATAGAAAGCCATTCACAAGAATGGTAAAAGATATTGAAAGCTATTCGCAAGGATGGTAGTAAATTGAAGGCCACAAACCTAAATTCTTGGTAGTAGATGGAATTGAGCCTATAAAGATGGATTTGAAGTTAGAGAAGGTTAAAAATGGAAGATGGTGCCACCCAACCAAATTAGCTGGCCAGCCAACCATCTAACACAAGAACCTGTTCGAGCCAAGACAAACTAGCACAGCCAGTGCCAAGGCTAGCTATCATGGCCCGTGCAAGCCAACACGGGCCATGCTACAGAACCTTAAGATTGGCCATGCATGTCGCGCCTTCAGTGCCCCAAACTCACTTTGAATGGCTAAGTATAGGAGCAGACCATGCCGTTTCACACGGTCCGCACCATTTCAAGTTTCAACAGTAAATAAATACTCACGGGGTGTGAATAATTACACGGCTTGCACTGTTCAAATGAGCAAAAAGACCTTCAAGCCGAGGGAGTGCGCCAAACGTACAGGGCGCGGAAATTAGAAGTTCAAAATAAGGCTTCAGCCTGCGACGTATGTCAGTTCGTGTAAAATACGCTAGCACAACCCTACACGGCCAGTGTCAGACCATGAAACCCATGCCAGCACATAGTTGTATGGGACCTGTCGTGCCTCATGCCCCCTGCTGCATGACCCTGCACGGCCAGTGCCATTTTCCATTGGCCGCATCAATTGTGGCTACTAGGGTTTCTAGGCCTATTTTTGGCCTATTACAAGGCTCAATTTTCTACTACTATATATATGGACCTATGTTTACGAGGTTTTAAGTTAAGGCTCATTTTAGAATTCAAGAGTAACGTAGAGAGAGAAAGGAGCTCTTCCATCTCTGTATAATCTTTTCTTTTCTCCTCTTTATTTTCTTTTTCCCAAAAGTGATGTATCCATTGAAATACTTGGTTTCAAAGCTTAGGGATTAGTTTAATTACTTGGGGATTGTGTTTGTATTCATTAATTAAATTTTTTGGGATATTTCTTAGATCTACCGCTTTCTATGTGTTTTTTATTATTATGTTGCCTTGTTCTTCATGTTCTTATTAATTGCATGACACTAAGATTGGCACACACCATAGTTTACTTTCATGTTGGTGCAATTATTGATGTCCCCCGGGGAAGGAAACCTAGATGTGCTTGGGGTAACGATAGTCCGAAACCGTGTGGGTGTGTGCACGTGGATTACCGAGTCCACGTTACAATCGACCATACACTTGTAAGCCAGGGAGTTGGTTCAAAGAGTTACATATAGAGATAGTTAGATTAGAAAACTAGGGTTATTTTTGCAATCCTAGAGCCATCGATAAGAAACCTACTTCCTTTTCCTCTATATGCCTAGGGTATAGCGTTCGTAGTGTCCCACCTGGGATGTAATAGCACGAGAGAGAATCAGAACTTCGTAATGTTCCATTGCCATTGTTTCACTCCCCTAGTTTCGGAGGCAAAGCTGATGAAAGATTTTATACACGCGCCCTTATGTGAGAGATACGAGGAAGTTTTGATCATTTTCGCGCTACGTGTCATAGACACTAGAATAGATTTATGTGTCTTGAATGTGTGGAATCGAGGATCGAAAAAACATTGTTCATGTTATGAAAATACCCACCCCCCCCAATTCATAGTTTATACAGTTTATTTTCTCATAATCTTGCATGATAGTAGTTGTTAGTAACCCCCCAAGAGCCTGTTTTACCGATATTGATTACTCCTTATGCATGATTGGATTGACGACCTGATCGTGGCTGTGTTAAGTTGATTCTTAGATTCCTAACATCTCTGTGGACAACCCTAGTCTTTCCACTATCTACCCTTTCGGTAGCTTAGTAGTAGGAATGGGACACTAAATAACAAATATTAGATTTAACCCTTAAAACCTACAGCCTCCCCTCTCAAATTTTAACAACTTCAAGAGGGGAGGTTGGTTATTGACTCACTCGGTTCGGACATAAGATACACCCTGAAATACTTGGAGTTTTGACCAATTTTGGTAAGACTAGCGACTCACTCCAAACTAAGTATTTGGCTGCATTAGAGATTTCGGTACTCAACGCTCCTTGAGTGTTGATAAAGTTGGGGGGAAGTGAGTGAGTTAATAGAGAAGGTGAGCCAACTAGAATAAAGACGGAAGGTATTGGATTAGGAAGCTCCACCACCCCCTCTTTTGGATGAGTTAAGGAATGAGAAGGAGGGGAGCACAAGAAGGAGTCATTCGAGATTCTCAGCCATTGTGAGGCATAGATTGGAGAAAAGTTTTATAACAAAATAAATTTTATGCCCAAATTTGAAAAATTATTGAAAAAATTATTTGATTCAATACATGACTTTAGGCATAGATTGGTGGATCAAACTAATAATCACCTCATCTCACTCATGCAAATTGACCTCCCTCCTAAGTGTAAAGATCTTGGCATATTTTTTATTCCTTGCACAATTCAAGAGACTTTGATTGAAGATGCTTTGGTGGATTTAGGGTCTTTCATTAATGCTATACCTTACTCTCTGTATAGATCCTTAAACTTGCCAAAAATTCATTCCATTGAGGTGGTAGTCTATTTGACCAATCGTTCCACCACATACCCAAGAGGTATCATGGAGGACGTGATGGTTCATGTGAATGGACTAACATTCCTGGATTATTTTTATGTCTTGGATATGGAAAGTGAAAAAAGAAGACCACCTCTATAGTGTTAGGGAGACCCTTCTTGAAAACCGCTAAGACTAAATTTGATGTGCATACTGAGAAGTTAACCTTAGAGTGTGGTAAATGCATTGTGGAATTTAACATGTATGATGTGCACCATATAGCATGTATTAGACGATGCATTTAACACATTTATGATCATCTTTTGTTTGGTTCATTGCTAGTTTTAGTTAGGTTTACACAAAAAAGGGTTTAGATGACAATTATTGGTTTTCTTATCTAAATCCTGAGTTTTGTCAACTTAATCGAGGCTAATGGACACTTTGTATTCACGGGCACCTAGATCTTCCTCTTCCATATCATTAGTAGGTTGCTTGTGAGTACTTTTTCATTATCTTATGTAGAAGGTCATCTGCGGGGGTAGTAGTAGATATTTCAAGGCCATTCGCAAGGATGGTAGAAAATTTCGAAGGCCACTCCCAAGGATGGTAGTAGATTGAAGGCCACGAACTCTAAAGCGTAGTAGTATATGACTTGGGACCAAGAAATGTATATTCGAAGTTCAAGAAAGCCAAGTCCAAAATGGAGGAATTGTTGTCCGAGAGTTACACAAATTTATGGGAAATATCCGGGAAGAATTAGATTGTGCGGGTGGCACCATTAGATTATTCTTCTCGAGCGCTATAAAATTGACTAAAAGAACTATCATATCGGACCAACGGTTCATCAATAGCGGAGCAAACAAGTCAGCCGGTTGAACCCTCCTGGGACAACACTAACCACACAAGGCCAGCATGAGGCCATACATAGCATGGCTTGTTCCATGCCACATGGCCCTTATCAATGGTCTTTGGCATCGCCCGTTCCTAGAAACATGAGAAATACCAATTCCCAGCACGGACTGTGCCATTTCCGTCCGGTTGTGTCCCAATTTCTTTTATTTTTTTTTTGCAAGACTCACACCATTTCAAGTAAGTTATTCCAAGAAAAACCCACAGGGTTTGAAGAATGATGTGGCCTATGCCAAGTCACTGAGCAAAATGAGGATAAAGTAGATGGCCCGCGCCAATTGACACAGACTGTGCCCGCCCGAAGCTAGCGGCTCGTGCCATGACCATTAGTTTGCGCCAGCATGAGGCTACGGGTTGTGCCAGGGCCAACGTCCCACTCTAGCACGAGGCTCCCTCGATCGACACAAGTCATGCCAGACGGCCTTTTTTGGCCTATTTTTAGGCCTAATTATCTACTACTATATTTATAAACCAAGGCCTTTTAAGGTTGAAGTTAATGTTCATATTTTCTCTTCAAGAGTAGTCTGGAGAGAGATAATACTCTCCCTTCTCTCTAGATTTCTTTCCTTTTCATCTTTTATTTTTCTTTTGCCCAATGGCATTGAATCCAATGAAATAGTTGGATTCAATGCTTATGAAGTTGTTAATTAAACTTGGGGTAGTATTTGTATTCATGAATTGGTATATGGCTTTTTAAGATTTAGATTCTCTTATCTTTATTCCTATGAATCTTTGTGCTTGATTTATGCTTTCCCTTCTTTAGATATTTATGCTATTCTGTTAGTATGATTCTTCCATAAATGTATGGTAGTTTAATATCCTGGTAGGTTTCATTGTTATATTGAGAGTGTTAGAATTATGGAGTAGGTTCAAGAACATTGGTGAGATAAGTTCTTTCATGTTACCTCGATGAGAATATCTTTACATGTGTTAAACCATATTTCTAATTGGCTAGTTGGGTCAAGAAATCACATGTTGGGCGGTCGATTCGGCAAATCCCAACGAGGATAAACCCTTGGCTTACCCCGATAGACGAGCATGATTGTTTGTAGCTACTAGAGTTGTGCCGACTTGGAGTAATCACAAGGTATCAATTCCCTTTCCTCATTAAGCCAAGGGGTTGAGATCCATAGTGGAGTGTCCAGGATGTAATTTCTTTACATTAAAATCTAACGGTTGCGCCCTAAGCGAGGCATTTCTCTTTTAAGAGGGCTTTGTTTCTCTAAGCGGGGTGCGCATTAGCATTGGGAGTAAGCTACAGAGGATGGTATCCCTAGTTAAAGAGATGGTGAGATATATATGTATTGGTGGTAGTACCTTGTGTGACAGACAAGGGAAATATCTGGCTATCTTCCCACTATATGTGAATAAATCGAATAAGATCCATTTATCGATCATGTTATGAAAATACCCCCAAGTGCTAGTTTATACAGTTTTTATCATCGTTTATTGCATGCTTGCAGTTTTTTGTTGAAAATCCCCCCAATGACTGTTTTACCAACACTTTTTATTCCTAACACGTGGTTGGTAGATTGACGACCTGATCACGGTTGTGCGTAAGTAGTTATTAGATTCCTAACATCTCTGTGGATGACCCAGGTACATACCACTATCTACCATTCTCGGTAGTATAGTAGTAAGAACGGAAGCATTATATAAATTTTTATCCTTGACCCTTAAAACACAGAAAACCTCATCTCGTGTTTTAATGACAGGCGGGAGGGTGCGGGTCAAATTTTGGCCCCCGCTTCCGGGGATGTTAGTTTAGCGGTCTAGTGATTAGCTTGTATAGCATGTTAGTAAAGTAATTAGTGTTGTTTTTGTTTTTATTGGTTTTTGGTTGTTCATCTTCCTTGGTTGGTATCCAGTTACTTCTTACTTTATAGCTAGTTTTGTTCTTAGTTGGGTACTGTTCGCTCCCAGTTTATGGTGCATACCCGTACCAATAATTTGGGGGTCTTACATTGTCCAATGGACTATACAGGTGGAAAACGAAGAAGAAAAAGGAGGACTAGACAGGAGGTTCCACGGAAGCCAGTTATTGTAACTAAAGAAAGAAAATAAATGGCAGAGGACAACCTCACCTTGAGGGAGTTGATGGCTCTAAACATGGAGAATCAAACCCTTTGTTTGCATCATCTTTCGGATCTTTTTGTCCAACGTTACATGTGAACTGAAGAGTGAGATGATCCATTGTTTGGCGACTTTCCATGGGATGGTTGGAGAGGATCCAAACAAGCATATTTTGGAATTCCACCAGGAGTGTACCAATATGAAGCCACCCAGAGTTTCAGAGGAATCTTACTATCTAAGGTTGTTTCCCTTCTCCCTTAGGGATTCAGACAATGATTGGTTGTATTATGTTCCTCCAGGTTGCATAACATCATAGATGGATATGAATCTCCAATTTCTAGAAAAGTACTTTCCAGCTTCAAAGTCTACGGGGTTGAAGAAATATATTTTTAACATATCTTAATTTTCTAATGAATACCTCTATGAGTATTGAGAACGATTCAAGAGATTATTGGCAAGCTGTCTGCATCATCCATTTAAGGAGGCAGACTTTGTTTAATATTTATTTGAAGGGTTATGCAATGATGATCTGCATGTGGTGAACGCCGCTTGCAATGGCTCAATCACCAATAAGAGCCCCAGGGATGCAATGGCACTCTTTCAAGAGATGGCAAATGGTACAAGGAAATTTGGTACACGATCTAGGGTGAAGCCAATCGAGGAACCATCTCAATCCCTTAATTTTTAGGATCAATTCCAAGCTCTTTTGTCCATGATGAAAGAGTTCATGAAAAGGGGAGTTCAACGAGCAAAAGTGTGGGTTTTTTTCAATCTTGATCATTACACGGATTCTTGTCCACAAGTGGCGGATGATTTGGAAATATTTAAGGCATTAGAGTTTAAAATGGAGGAAATTGGCCAGAATTTGCTAGGGGTCAACAATTGTAGGGGTTCCATGGAAACCAAGGAGGATAAAGGTATGACCCCTATGCAAAAAACCCTCAACTTGAGGTACTGAGATCATCCCGACTTTTGTTGGCGAGAAGATAATCAACTGCAAGGATACAACCGAGGAGGACAAGCTCCAGCTCAACCCTATCCAAGGGAAGAAGGGTCTTCATACAACAATGCCACGCTCTAAAAGTCGGACTGAGAGGAAATTATTGATGCAATCTCTCAAATAGCTAAGTAAGTTGTCTTTGCGGAGCGCACAATGTATGAAATTGAAGATCTGGGACAAGGGAATTTTTTAGCATTAAGAATATTGAGATTAAAGTCAGGCAATGATCCGCCCCCTCCTAGTGCATTGTTAAACATGCAAAAGGAGGCTTCCAGAAGCTATTAAGGGTCAAATATCAAATTTATAACGTTGCTCCAGTTTCTACTACTATGTTGCCAATAACGGTAGATAGTTGCAAGTACCGGGGTCGTCCACAGAGATTTTATGAGTATAGAAACTAGCTATGCAAAACTGTGGTCGGGTCATCAATTAGACCACATGTTAGGAATAAAAAGTGTTTTGAAAGTAACTATTGGGGGGTTCAAGTATCAGAAACTAACATGCAAACACGGAAATAAGCTATGTTAACTAGTACTTGGGGGTATTTCGTAACATGATCGATAATTGGATCTTATCCTCGATTCATTCACATATAAGAATATAAACCTATCTCATGCCTATGTCACATAGTGTGAAGATAGCCAGATATTTCGCTCTTCTGTAACACAAGGTACTACCACCAATAAATAGCGATGAGCTCTAATCTAGTGACTCTGCAGACCATCGCCATCCCTTACTCTAAATACTAACGCACCCTCGCTTGGAGGAAGAAAGCCAACCTAAACAGACTTTGCCTCACGTAGGTCGCAACTGTTAGATATGAAAGTAAGGGTATTACATCCCGGACTATGCACTATGGATCTCAACCCTTAAGTTTAGAGAGGCAAATTTAATTGAGATCTTGTGATAATTCTAAGGTTGGAATGGCTTTGTGATTTCTCCAAGCCCGCACAACCCTAGTTGCTACAAACAATCATGCTAAATCTATCGGGGTTAGCCAAGGGTTTCCCCTCAATGGGATTTGCCAAATAGATCGCCCAACAATTGATTCCTCTTTACAAACTATCCAATTAGAATTATTTTTCAACAAATGCAAAGATATTTCATCAAAGTGACATAAATGCACTCATCTCACCGGTGTTCCTCAACAATTATAACACTCCCAATATAGCAATGATATCTAACATGATAATATGTTAGCTTGCATGTGTAGATGCATCATAATAAAGGCATAGCATAACTATTTAAATATGATAAATCATACATCAAGAAGAAATTTTCATAGGAGTTAAGATAGGATAATCTTAATCTCAAAAAGCTAAAAATCTAATCATGAATACAAATAACCCCAAGTTTGATAAACTTCTCCCTAGAAAATATATCCATGGAAAATTTTAAGTTATATTCCATACATCTATGAAGATAAGGGAAAGAAAAGAAAAGAAAAGAAAAGAAAAGAGAAGAAGAAATCTAGAGATAGAGAGAACTCTCCTCTTCCTTCTACCTAGAGAGAGAAATGAAATCTACATTATGCCTACTTAGTTCACCTTAGAATACTAAAGGCTCCTATATATAGAAGTAGGGAATTGGGTAAAAAAATATGCTAAAAACCCTAACAGCCGCAATAGGCCACTGAGCTTGGCACGGACCATGCAGGCCTTGCTGGCGTGGGATGTCGGACCTGGTTCGGACCATGCCGGTTGCACTGGAATGTCCCAACAGATTTGGAATAGGCCATTTTTCTTCGTGCATATGCTTCCCGTGTCATCAGGTGTAGGCTGTAGGTCGGGTCTTCTTTTTGCTCCATCTGATCCTCGTGATGCATCGTTCAGCGCACCCCATTAGCCGGATGCTACTTTTGCTCTGTACCTCAATGATCCCAACATCATTCTTCACAACCCATGGGTTGTTCTTGCCATTTTTTATTTGAAACGGTGTGGGCCATGAAAAACTGAACATCCTGCGTTGATACTTAGCCTATTTTGGAGTGAAAAGTGACTTGGAGCTGCACGGCTAGCCGAAATGGGGTACCCCCTGTGCCATGATTTAACATGGACCATGCTGGGTTATACGGTACATGCCAATGGTATGGGCTGTGTCGGTTGATTTAGGCCGTCCTAGCCTCTGGTTTGTGCCAAGCTAGTGCTGTTCGTGCAGGCCGCTGCCGGTTCGGTTTCCAATCTTCTTTGCTCCACTACAGATGAACCATTAGTTCGATTTGAGAGTTCTTGTAGTCAATCTCATAGAGCTCGAGAATATGAATCCAATGGTGCAATCCTTAAGTACTGATTCTTCTTAGATATTTTCTTGAACTTCGTGCAACTCCTGGACAACAATTCTTTCGCTTTGGACTTGGCCTTTATGAACTCCGAATTCAACTTCTTTGGTTCCCATTCCACCCTTGAAAGTGTCCTTCAAACCTACTACCACGACTTAAGGATCGTGGTCGTCTACAAAAGATAATAAAAAGAGAAGTACTCTCGAGCCACATAATGATGAGATCAAAAGGGAAGATCTAGGCGCCAATGAATGAAAAACATCCATTAGTTCTAATTAACTCTACAAAATTTGGGATTTAGACAAGAAAACCAATAATGGTTGTCGAAGCCCTTTGTCGTGCAAACCTAACTAAAACTTGCAATCAACTAAACAAAAGATGATAATAAATGTGTTAAATGCATCGGCTAACACATGCTATATTGTGAAAATTAGGTAACTTGCAACCTTGGTAAGCCAAATTGAAGCCAAGGAGTCCATAAATATTCCCTCCTAACCGTAGATCAATCCGAGGAATGTGAACATTTTGAAACAAAGAAGTGGGAAGGAGGTGCGCGAGCTCGAGAGAGAGATATTACAAGAGGATGACTTGATCATAGAAAGCAATAAAACCAACTTGAAGGAGAAATAATTTGTTGTGGAGGAGCCCATCAAAGAGATTCCAACGACCGAGGCGCGGGTGAACCTTCCGCCACTTTTTCCTATTGCACTTAGGGGAAGGCCAAAGGTGGCAACCAATGATGTTCACATTCGGAAAATCTTTGAGAAGGTTAAGGTTAGTGTCCCGATCTTAGACTTTATTGAGCATGTATCTTCATATGCTAAATTATTGAAAGTTTCATGCATAAAAAATAGGAACAAACCACTAAGGAAGATAGGAAAATTAAAAGTAGGGGGTCTTGCCACTCTTTATTCATAGAAAATTGATTTAAAATGTGATGAACCCCCCATGTTTTTAATTCCTATTTCCTTAGGTGGTAAATTGGTTACGAATGCTATGATTGATCTAGGATCTTCTATTAATGTCATCCCTTTTTGCATATATGAAAAACTAGAATTAGGTGAGCTTAGAGAGACTAAGGTAATCGTCCAAATGGCCGATCATTCCCAAGCTAGTCCTTGTGGACTAGTGAAGGATGTGATGGTCTGAGTGGGCAGCTTGGTGTTTTTGGTGGACTTGTATGTCCATGATGTTGCGCACGTTGGTGGTACACCCTCAATATTATTGGGGAGACCTTTTCTTAAAACATCAAGGACTAATGGGAGGTTGTCGCCGTACCTCTCAAAGATACTATTTTTAAGCCCAGTATGCTTACTAAATACAACTAAGTAGATAGTTGGCAAGTCGGGGTCGTCCACAAAGAAGAGGGATTTTCCTAAGGGT
>JAULKM010080134.1:0-11627 GCA_032355605.1 Rubia tinctorum
GCACTCCACAATTTAAAAAAAAAGATTTCCATCGGAGTGCGCATTACCATATTGCACACTCCACAATTTTCCAAAAAAAAAAGACCCGCCCGAGTGCGCATTTTGATAATGCGCACTCTCCCCTTTGCATCCACCTCCCATCTTTGCCTCATTCAGCATCCAATTGGGGGGCAAATCACCCCCAAAAATAAAGGACTCTGACTTTTGGTGTACTGTGTAACATTTATTGTGTTAATGTGATTAAATCATCATATAATGCTTCTTTATTATGTGAGTTATAAAAATGCAAGTATTAAAAAAGGTTACTTGAAGAAGAATTCAAGTACATTACCATTTATTTTAGAAGTTCTAGTTAGATATGGTATTAGTTTCTTAAATCTGCCATAATTCGATTTAGTTTCTATTTGTGATTAGGGTTTTGGTTTCAAAACTTCCATATAAAAGGAGAAGGATGGCCGTGTATTTTCTACTTTTTATCAATAAAATATTCAGAATTTTGACTTATACTCATTGCTTGCTAGCGTCTCCATTGTTGCTTAATCATGCAGGTTAATTAAGTATCAATATCCTTTGAGAACTAATCCTGCGGGCTAGTTAGTGATCAAAGAAACCTTGCAATCTAAACTTGCGGGCTATTTAGAGAGCAAGTCGGAATTAAGTGTACCCTGCGGACTAGACACTTGAATTTCGTGTGTTTATACTAGGTTGTGTGAAATCACTAGTGTAGACAAAGATCCAATATTCCGCAATCCAGAGTTTTCGCTAGGAGATTTATATCATTATATTTATTTATTTTATATTGGTGGACTTTCTATATTTGGAGGTCATTTGGTATGCGTGAATTATATGGTAAATACAATTTTCTAGGATGGTTGAAAGAAAATATGAAAAACGTGAGAACTTACAATTGCGAAATAAGTTAAAATTCCTACACAATGTGGGAAGTATCTTACTGAGAATCCCCCTGGTCTGTGACAATTTCTTTCATCATTTTATTGTGATTTCACATCTTTCTTTCCCAATTCGGATCCTCTACACCACATTTCTACACCACAACTATACCGACGTCGTTTTATGTCCTTTGGAAATCATATTTTACTTTTTATTTTTTCACATGATTATTTAAAACAACTAAAATTTATCTTTCGTTTGTTTGTTTTATTACAATATTTATTCATTTCTTTGTTTTATTCCAATATTTATCCATTTCTCAATCTAATAACGAAAATTCATAATATTAAAATTAATATAATGTAATATAATGTAATGTAATGTAATATAATATAATATAATATTTATTGTCTTAGATTATGGGTGAGTTAAGATCTGCTCAGTTTCCTTTTTCATGTTGAATGTTTGAAAATTGTGATACGTGAATGTTAAAAAATATAGATTTCTGAAAAATAGTTATAGTTGATTTTTTAGGAAATAGATGAATTAAACCAAGCAATATTCATGTAGATAAATTATAGGAAATACATATTCCTTCACATGCAACCAAACAATTTATTTTGTTTGTATTTTTCCAGAATTTGATTAGGGATTTAACTTCTCGTAAAATGGATATTCCTCTATGAGTTGAATTCTCACACAAACCGGAAAAACCCCTGGCACATATTCTACTTTTTACTATATAATTTCAATTTCATCCACACATTTTATTCATCTAAATTTGAACACATATTTATGGTGACAAATACAGAGAAACGGAGAAATTACTTTAAAACACATATTTATTCTTAAATTAATGAATAATGTAATGAATTCTTACAATTCAAATTATTTTACAAAATAATATTTTTACTTTTATTAAAATTATTTAATCGGAGGAAAAATATTGTTTTATTATTTAAACCACTAGATATATAATAATTTTTAAAATATTCTCTTATCACTTTTCAATCCATAATATTTAAATTATTTATTCTCTTTAAATTTATGGTATTATTTTATCTTAATATTTCTCATATAACTTTTTCTATCATAGATTTTGTACCAATTTCTTTGTTTAGATTTTTAATTTAAATTTATTTCTTTATATTTTAAATTTATTTATATATTTATATTATTTAAATCAATTTCTCTCTACATTAATTGTTTTAATCTCTCTCTCACTGCATTTCTCTTACTACCTCTTAACATTTTTTGACTCACCTACTCTCTCTTTAAATTTTTATCACTTTATTTATTTTAATATTTCTCGTATTAATTTCTCTCTATATTTATTTTGCATTGATTTCTCTCTATTGTGGTATTAATTTCTATAATTATATATATTTCAAATATTTTCTCTAAATACAAATTTTTTAATTAAATTTTATATCTTCACTTCATATACTCCATAATTGTCTCTCCATATTTATGGTAACATTTAACTTTTTAATATTTCTCGCAACCCCTTCAGATTTTAAAGCATCAATTTTTCTCTTATAATATTTCCCCCCCATTTATTTCTACCTTTACCGTATTATTTGATATCTTTACATATTTTTGTTATCATCAATTTATCTCTGTAATGCACGGTAATGCCCTATTTAATTTAATTATATTTTCATTTTTATACTTTATAAAGGAAAGGTATTAGAAAATTTGTTTTTCCATAGTCATATGGAAAGAAAGGGTTATAGAAAGGTAAAATGTTTTAATTGCAATGTTAAAATTTTATTATGCAACGTGCTGTAGTTATAAGTTTATAACCCGATTAATGCAACCTGAAATTTTAATAATGATTTTTTCTAATTTGCAGTTTAGACATTGGCATTTTCATAAGTTATGAAAAGTCCGTGTTTCAAAAGATAGACTCCTTTATAAATGAGATAACTCAAAAATCATTTTCTCCCCCATATAACGTTTGATAATTTTTTTAAAAAAAACTTGATAGATTTTTCTAGTAACTGAAATTAGAGTAATTACAAAAAGTAAATATATTATCCTACAGAAAGTCTCAGAAAAGGTGGCCTTATAGACAAACCCCCTGACTTTTTACCTTAAAAATTATAATTTTAAAATATATAAATATTGTAATAATGTGTATTTAAATGTGAAAAATAGATTTTAAAATGTTTAAATTTAACATGTAATTTAACTAATGCATTATATAAGTTAAAAAAGAGTGGCATGTCCATAACTAATGGACATTCTTGTTAGGAGACCTACAAATTAGATTTAGAACCTAATCTCCAACAACCTTGCAAGGTGGCTTTGGATCTAAATCTATCAACTTAAGCCCCTGGCATTTGTCTTCGGTGGCTTGCCTGACAGATGTTGCTATTGAAGGCTATTTAGCTACAACTGCAGCGGCATTACTCTAACCCCTTTCTCTTCTTCGGTGGTTCTATTTGGAGCCGGTTGTGGCACGAACCAATCTCCTCTTCGTAAGCATGCTCGAGATCACCAAGCTATTTAGATCTTCTCGCTCCGCTATGCAGCTCTGGCATCATCACCCATGCAAGTTAAGTGAACTCAGTAACAGCTACCTTTCCTGCACAATCTTCATCATCCAAATGATTACTCGTAAATAAAACAAAAAATCCTAATCTGATCCAACAAAGATTAGGCTATTCTGATCCAACAAAGACTCCAACAAAGACTAGGCTATTCTGATTCAAAAAATATTAGGTTTTGAAACCCTTAAACTAACAAAACAAGTATCAAGAAACCTACTTCTCTCAATGTATTTTCTAAAAAGTACCATCCATTTACAAGCTCTAACATACCATACAACTCAAACGAGAGTTTGGGAAAACTTAATGACTGTGCTAATTGAGAAAACTTCAAAATCAAACACCCCATAAAAAACTTTATTTAAAAAATCAGCATAAAAATTAATACAAACACAAGGAATCCATTTTACCTAGCATGCATTCTCTTGACAACATAAAACAAATCATCCAAAGCTTCAAACTCCCAAAACATCACAAAAAATCAATCAAATTCAAAATTACCTAACAATCAAATGATCATCTAACAAACATAGACTTAAACATGAAAAAACACAAAACTTTATAAAAATGCATCGTACCTAAGCAGCTGCTAACCTAAAAAAAGGATTAGAGAAACTGGGAGGGTGGATTCAAAAGGGGCTATAAACAATATATCTTTCAACAACAAAACCCATTAAGACCAAAAAACATTGAGAAAATCGGGCGAGAGTTGGGCGAGGAAAATCAAGAAACCTTATCTATAAAAACTCAGGGTTTTATTAGATGGTCAACATCTGTAACGCTTGATAAAATAAAATATAAAAAGTAGCTCCCATGTATAAGTTTTACAAGCTGCCATATAAAATAAAGCTCAAGGTTTTTTGGACAAGCTCAACATCTGTAACGCCTGGACAAGCTCAAAGTTTTTTGGCATTTGTCTTTTGATGTTTACCAGGGTGCTCTTGCATGCAAATAGCTCCCATGTCATACTTCCCAACCAGTTGAGGCCTTTGCACACATTAAGTGGTAGCAGCACAAACAACACAATCAATTTTTTATCAACCACTGATATATGTTTTCTAAAACTAGCAAAGTCCTACCGCGCGTTGCGCTGTTTTGTTGATTAAAAAATTTATGTACTTTTTATATCTGATATGAATTCTAAAGTTTAGATATTTAAGAAATACTATATAAGCTATGAAGAAGGGGTCTCATGATAGGTGGCATGTCCATAAGTTATGTCCATAAACTTATGAACATGCCATTGTATTTTTCCTTTATACAATGCACTTTTTAAATTACATACTAAATTTAGAAATTTTAAAAAATTAAAATGTATTTTTATAATATATTTTTTATATTTTCACATTAAATACACATTATTAATTGTTTTAACTTTTAAAATAAAATATTTAATTTTATAAAAAATTGCAACATTTTAGGTTTTAAAAAATAAGGGAGCCTATCTATAAGATTAAGGATAAGCCACCTTTCCTAAGACTTCACCTGAATTATGAAGCTAAACAATCAAATTAGAAATTATTAAATAATGAATAAAACATTATATTGTTTTGAATAAATTCAGTATAATATTAAGGGTATTTATGTCATTTATATGACATCTCTCCCGAGAAATTAAGGTATACGACTTTGAACTTGATCAACAAGTCATGTATGTTGGAACATATAAGTTCTAGCTCTTGCAAAGCTCTCGACAGAATGTAAATCTGAAATGCTGATTTTCTCAATTAAATTCACTCCTTTGCAGCCATTAATTTCCTCTATTTATAGTCCATTGTGCAAATCGAAATACACATTGATTATCTCCATAATATCCCTATTCCTTATCTGTTTCTGAATCATATCCAAATCACATAAAAATGGATTTTCCTTATCTCAAATATCCCATAATATTCTACAACTCCAATTCCATAATTATATGGATTTTCCATAAAATCATTATGCTTCTAAACGGCTGATTCAAATATTTCTAAAACTCCAAGTTTCCATAAATTAATTTCACCGCAATATTCTAGTCGCCAAAAGCTGAACTTCAGCAGTATGTTCCAACATGGGACATTTTTATTCTTTAACACTAGTTCACAAATGCCAACATAATAATCCATGAGATGCACATGACTTTACAATCTTTCCCTTGACATTTTGTGGACCCAACCATTTTGGACTAATAAAACCAAAAGAAAAACTTACATCGTACATAATAATCAGAATGCCAGAAATCCCTCTATGCTGGAACATACATGAAATCCAGAAATTCAAATTAATTCAGAATTACATAACCACCAAATAATATCCAAGATAATCCAAAAATAATATCCATCTCCCCCTTTGGGGACATTAACATGTCATAGTCATAGAAAAATACGAATAAAAACCACAAAAATCAAAACTCAGCTCCCCCTGAAGCTAATACTGACTATGTTGGAACATAGTCATTCAGACATAAATTTTGGCCAGGAGCAGCTTTCTAAGCTTCCAATTGAGCCATCTCTACTTATAACTTGGTCTTCTCTGCCTCCAAAGCAGCAAGTTGGATAGAAATAGCACCCAACCTAGCATTCAAAGCTTCTAACTTAGTCTGTTTGTCCTCTTGAGCAGAACCAGAACCAGTAGACTTCGGCTTCCATGGTAGGTCTTTCACCTGCCTGAAGCTGAAGGTTTTCTTGTTTGGCTTTAATGGCTTAGTCTCAATAATCTCGTCCTTTGGCTTTGATTTTACTCGTTCACCTCTGACTAATGCTGAAATGATGCACGGATACACCAAGGAATGTTTAGCCTTTGGGGATATCGCTTGACGCACAATAGCCTGCTGAATGAGTAGGCCAAGGTTAACCGGCCTCTGTGTTCCAACAAAGTAGAGTAACATTGTCATTTCACGAGTAAGGGGTTTTGGTGTTTGAGGACGACAACCAGCAATTTACAGCCACCTGATACAACTTAAAGAACCTAAAGGTCAAGCAGCATGCTTGAGAGTATCCAGTTGCAGCCTATTCAGTCTTGACTCCTCCTGGTATCTCAGTCAGGATTTGATCATCTGAAACCTCCATTTCTTAATAAACTCAAACTTTGGCGTTTTCAGCCCCAATAGCCTGTTAATCCTTTCAGACCAAAAATTCACTATCTTTCCTCGCACATACACCTGGTCACACCAAGGTGAATCTTCCTCAAGATTTCCAGCCATCAAGTTTGAATATACTTCACAAACAAGTTGTTTGTTGTAATCCAGAAACTTAGTGGCAGCTTTTTTCATCCCAATCATCTCCAGAAAGTCAGAAAATCCACTGGATTTATAAGCCACCAAATCTACAGGCCTTTCGGCTATAACCTTCCTTTGAGAGAATACTTCACCCATATCTTCACAGTTTGCATCATAGTAAATTTTGGAAAGAGCTTGACTTACCGGAGGAGGTGGTAGTACAGTTCTCTTTTCTTTTTGGGAGAAGGTTGCGCCACCTTGTCCTTCTTGATCGGCTGTGATGACTCAGCCTCAGTGTTATTCCTCTTGGCCTTCCTGTTTTGAATGAACTTGTCCAGAACTCCATCAGTGGAATATGCGAGAACGGGGTCATTCTCTGCTTGCTGCTGCTCAGTGCAATGTGTTCCAACATACTGCCCTTGTGTTGGAACATGCTGTGCTTTTTCCTCTGTTTTAGCAGTCTCAAGTGTGGGGTCTTTTCCCTCTATCATCAACCCCTCAAAATCATCATTAGTAGCTTCCTCATCCATTGGAAAATCATGATCCCTCAGACTATCCCCAACAGAATCCATATCAGGCTCATCAATCTCCATCTCATCTTCTTGCTGGTATGTTGGAACATACCCAGCCTCTGCTTCATCATCAATATTTGACAAAACTATCACTGGAAGCTTTACCGCCCTGAGCTTCTCAATCCTCCTAGCATTCACGGCATCAAATTTAACCACCTTCAACTGATCCGTAGACTTCACTATTTCCAAACCTGCTGCCTCCTCATTATTTGTCTCTTGAACTTTTTCAGAAATCCTCCCAGGAATGTAAGTATACACATGGAACATATTTTTCCCTCTATGTTTCCCTATACTCACCCCTCAACAATTTGACCTCAAAATGCTCAATATCATAGAGCTCTCCTATATCTCCAGAGAGCACCTCTTCCATATTAACATGCAAAAACTCTACTTTAGGGTTTTCTAGGTTTCTTAAACCAACGGCAACATGGTTTTCTTGTATCCACTTAGAAAATTCATCTAAAGAATAAAAAATCTTTCCCTTCCAGATTACTTGAGTGGTTTCAGTAACGGTTACCTTTTGATATTTCAGTTTCTCATTGCCTGAAGAGTCTTTCACGGGTTCGGTGGAGGTTGATGCATCCTCCTTGCTTAGTGATTTCTTCGCAGGTTCACCGAAGGTGAGGAGAATAGGCTTCATGTTTCCGACTATTGAGGAGTATTACGGTAGAAGTTGAGTAGGCTAGGGAGTTTATGGATTGCACAACTTCTCAAGATAACTTCAAAAATTTTGAGAGTTTTGGTAGGAGAAGGAGAGTGCAAGTGCGAAAAAATGGGAATATGGAGAGATGAAAATTTTTGAACAAAAATAACTCCTTCCTTTTTTTCTCCTCTCTAACCGTGTCCACATTTTTACCTTACCAAGGCAATAATAACCTTTCTTCTCAAGTCAAATCATGTCACATCTTTAACTTCCAACATACTATCCAACCACTTCAACCATTCTCCTTCTTCAGCTATTTTTTTTTGTTTTTGCCTTTCTAATTTTTTTGTTTTTTTGAACCAAAAACAATATTCTGAACCATAAAATTTACATATTGTACATAAGGGTTTCAGGAGTACCTCACATTCGACACACACCAAGGTGTTGTCTAAGAAGTTCAAAAGTTGAAGCATCCAACGGTTTAGTGAATATATCTGCATATTGCTCACATGTTGGAACATAGTCCACCACAACCTACATTTTTCAACCAAATCTCTGATAAAATAGTGTCTAATGTCAATGTGCTTTGTTATTGAGTGTTGTACCAGATTCTTAGAGATGTCAATTGCACTTTTGTTGTCACACATGATCTTTGGAGGTCCTTACTGAATTCCATAGTCATTCAACATTTGCTTCATCCATAATAATTGTGCACAACAACTTCCAGAAGCTAGATACTCAGCTTCAGCAAATGATAAAGAGATTGAATTTTGCTTCTTACTAAACCAAGAGACCAAATTCATGCCAATAAAGAAACACCCAGCAGTATTACTTTTATGATCATCTGCATTGTCAGCCCAATCAGAATCACTATAGCCAATAAGATCTGAGTCTTGATTCTTAGAATACCAGATGCCATAATCAGAAATCTCACTAATATATCGAATATCTCTTTTTAACGCAGTCAAATGAGATCCTTAGGATCAGCCTGAAATCTTGTACAAATGCCTACGCTGAAACATATATCTAGTCGGCTAGTAGTAAGATAAAACGGGCTCCCAATCATGCTTCTGTATAATTTCTGATCTACTGGAGCGCATTTTTCATCCTTCACCAATTTTTTTGTGGTTTCCATTGGAGTTCGAACAACACGTGCACTATTAAGACCAAACCTCTTCACAAGATTCAAGACATACCTGCTTTGGTTTATGAACAAACCATTCTTCTCTTGCTTAACTTGAAACCCTAGAAAATAAGTGAGTTCACCAAGAATACTCATTTAAAATTCAGATTGCATTAGTGATACGAAGTCTTGCACCATAGAAGATGAAGTTGAGCCAAACACAATGTCATCCACATAGATTTGAGCTATCAAGAACTTGGATGATTTCGTGAGCACAAACAATGTACGATCTACTCCTCCTCTACGATAACCTTTCTTAACTAGAAAGTTTGTCAGTCGTTCATACCACGCTCTAGGTGATTTTTTCAAATCATATAGTGCCTTCTTAAGTCGATACACATGCTGTGGATAATGAGGATCTTCAAATCCTTTAGGTTTTTCCACATATACCTTCTCATTTACCACTCCATTCAGAAAGACACTTTTCACATCCATCTGATATAATGTAAAATTCATCGTACATGCAATGGCAAGCAAGATGCGAATAGATTCTAACCTTGGTGCAAACATTTCATCAAAGTCGACACCTTCTACTTGAGTATATCCTTGTGCAACTAGTCTAGCTTTATTGCGAGTAATCTTTCCATCAGCATCAGACTTGTTCTTAAAAATCCATTTTGTACTAATAATATTAACATCTTTCGAACGAGGAGTAAGATACCACATATCATTGCGTTCAAACTGTTCGAGCTCTTCTTGAATTGCCGCAATCCAGTATTCATCAAGTAATGCTTCCTTGTAATTTTTTGGATCAATGAGTGAGATAAAACATTGTAGTCCAGCGAGCTCATGGTAGTTCGCTCTAGGAATGGATCGCGTTCTCCTTGAGATCTGTTCCGTTATCTCATGTGTTGGAACATACTGACTGGAAGTGGGGGAGGATGTTCCAACATACTCTTCTTCTGCAGACACCAGCTGCATTTCAGCTTGATCTTATGTTCCAACATAGTCTAACGGTACTGACAGATTGATCTGTGTTGGAACATACTCAACATCAGGTTCGTCGTCTTTCTCCTTTGAATCTTGTGTGTCATCTGAATCATCCACAACCACATTTATTGACTCCATAAGTGTGTTTATTTGAAGATTATACACACGGTAAGCTCGGTTGTTCACATAATACCCCCTAAATATACCAACATCACTACGATTGTCAAATTTGGCCAATGGATTTCTATCTCTTAGAATGTAACACTTGCTTCCAAACACATGAAAGTGAGATACATTTGGCTTCTTTCCCTTCCAAATCTCGTAAGATGTCTTGTTGGTAAATGACCGAAGATACACTCGGTTGATAGTATAACAGGCTGTATTAACAACTTCTGCCCACCATTTTTTGTGTATGCCTTTTTCTGCAAGCATAACTCGTGTCATATCCTGAAGTGTTCTATTCTTCCTTTCGACGATGCCATTTTTTTGTGGTGTGATTAGAGCGGAGAATTCATGTTGAATCCCAAGTTCATCACAGAACTCACTGAATTGAGAGTTTTCAAATTCCATGCATTGATCATTTCTGATTCTCAGTATCTTTCCAATCGAACTTCCCTTCTCAGTCTGCAATTTTACCACCAAACATCTAAACACATCCACAATATCAGATTTTTCTTTGAGAAACGCAACCCAAGTATATCTAGAATAGTTATCAACACAAACGAAGATGTAATTCTTTCCACTCACACTAGATGTATTGACTGGACCTATTAAGTCCATATGAAGCAATTCAAGATTCCTTGAGGTGGTAATATATTGTACAGAAGAGTGAGAAGACTGAATCTGTTTACCTTACTGACATGGTCCGCATACAGTTCTACTCTTGGTCGTAAGCATAGGCATTCCTTGTACTGCTATTGAATTTGCGATTTTCACCAAGGTTTTGAAGTTGATATGACCAAGCTTCCCGTGCAACAGTGTGCCTTCATATTGTTTTGAACTTAAACATCGTACTTCTTGCTCTAGAAGATAACAATTGTCCGATGATCGAATGCTAGAAAGTACTTTATCATTCACATGTCTCACCACACATTTTTCTTTCTGAAATTCAACTGTCATATTGTCATCACACAACTGACTGATGCTTAACAAATTTGTCTTTAAATCCTCAAGCAACACAGTTGTAAATAACAAAAATCCTTCAATGTGCATTTCACCTTTGCCAATGACTCGACTCTTCTTTCCATCTCCAAAGGTAAGAAAACCACCATCATATGGTTTTATTTTCATCAAAAACTCCTGAGTTCCGGTCATGTGACGAGAGCATCCACTATCAAAGTACCACGAGTCTCTAGAATGTGTAATAAGTGATGTATGAGCAACAAAATAGGTATTCATGCGTTTAGGAATCCATACCTTCCGAACTAGTTTAGACCGTTGGGTACTGTCTATGTTGTAATATGCTGACAGCTGACGTCAATTCATAATATCACCTAATAATTTTAGACATCGTTCCTCAATATGGCCTTGAAAAATGCTTTAACTACATATAAGAGGTTTTTGAACGCGAGCCTTCATCACCATTTTCTTCATATCCTGAACCTCCTTCTTGAAGTCTCCTTCATCACATGTTGCATTGCCATAGCCGATTCCTTGCCGA
>JAULKM010080144.1:0-11627 GCA_032355605.1 Rubia tinctorum
ACAACTCCAACTTTCTTGGAGGGACCTAAATGCAAAAGGTAAAAACTTTACTCGTAACTCCAAATTGAAATCCGCTCGAACGTGATGTTTCCCTATACACCCTCAATGTATTTTCCATGTCTATATCAAAATATTATTAAGCAATCGGACACAACAACATATCCATAATTCGTTCTGATTTCCCTTTCTTACTTCTAGTTATCATCTCTAAGTTACTTTAGAACATGTATTAGCGCTTCTCAAAATTTCATCAAAAAAATTATTTATTTTCTATTTCTATATTTATGCTAGAATAACAAAAATCGTGTATTTTGGAGAGAAGGATAATGTCGTAACAATTTTTTGGGCTATAGCGTAATTTTTCATAAATATATTTGACCCTCTTCCATTCACCCACTATACCTAGAATTCAAATAGCAATCGTCGCTTATTTAATTGTGTTTTGGTATCTTCAATGTTTAGGTTCACCGCCTCAAAATTTCTTTTATGGACCTAATAGTAAAATTAAAAAAACTAACCTAGAGATCAAATAATACTAGCACCGACATTGGTTTCATTCATACTGGTGTTAAGATATGGCGGGAAAATGAATTTCTTGAATTTTCATCCATAATTTTGGAAGGATTGTCTAAAATTTTGAAATATTGGACTTAGCTCCGGTATGATTTACTTAGGCACCGGTATTAGTATTGGTGCTACATACTTGGACATTTTTTCCCATGTTTGCTCTCGGGTCCAAAAATAATATATGTACCCCATTTAAAGTAGCACTAAGCAGCTGCTTTTCATATACATAATACAAGTATGAGCCATTTTGGCACCGATTTTTGTACCGGTGCTCCAAACTTAGAAAAAATTCTCATATTTGCTCTCGGGTTCATGTTTTATTTTTGTAAAAAGTGCTGCAAAGCAGCCTTAAGCAACTGCTTTTCACACACACACACACACACACATATATATATATATATATATATATAGCACTGGTTTGAGCCATGTTGACACCGATTTTTGTACTGGTGCTCCATATTTATAGAAAAAAATCTCAAATTTGCTCTTAGGTCTTTTTTCAAAAGCCATGTAAAACATCCTTAAGCAACTACTTTTCATATACATAGGCACTGATATCAACCATTTTGGGACCAGTTTTCGTACAGGTACCTGTGCCAGGTACTTTTTTAAAATAAAGGAGCCCAACTTGGTTTCATCTCAACCATTGATTTCTTTTGTTAATTGAATCTCAACCATTAAAACTTTGTCTATATAAACTAAATCTGAAACCCTAAATATAACGCACCATCATTCCTCTACCTCCTCTCCATCCTCTCCCCCTCCTCCACCACCTCTCCATCTCCGTCGCCGCCTAGCCTCACTTTGAAGGCTTCGACGCTGACGACGACCCCCTCTCTGCGACACACCACCCCCGACATCATTTCTTGGACCAAGTCCGACGCCATCTCCCCTCATTATCTCCCTGACGCCATCTCGCCGAGCTCCACCAAAATTGTCGAGTTGAGCTCAAATATGGGGCCCATTAGCTCTCAGCGCCACCATCGCGTCGCGCCTCATCCCTTGCTTCCGACCTCACCTTCAAGGTTCTGGTTCTTTAATGTTATCTAGAGTTTATGGATATTAGGTTCTAATGTTTATGTTTAGGTCTAGTTTGTTTCATGAATTGTGGGTTGTTATGTATTTTCAATTATATGTAATGAATTTCAAGGTCGCGATTATGAATTTTCCAGTTTTCTTACATGAAATTCTGGTTATTTTGTGTTTTGTTTGTCCTATTGTTCATGAATGTTTGAGTTTCATATTCCGGCCGGTGTTTCATATTCTCACCGGCTGGATTTTTTATTGATAATTTATTTACTAGCACCGGTACAAACGAGTTTAGGCACCGGTATTTTGACCGGTGCCTAAGTAGGGAGGCGCTGGAATGTAGATTTTTAGCACATACAGTGTATACTGGTGCTGGAATCTATATTCTAGCACCGGTATACATTATCGGTGTCTTTGTAACTACGTTTCAGCACCACATACTTAGGTACCGGTAGTCCGGGGGCCCAAAATACTAGTTCTTATGTACCAAAATACCGGTGCTATAGGGGGTTTCCTGCACTAGTGAACATCGTCCTCGGGGATATTAACTTACTTCTCGCAAAAATCATGACCACTTGGCAGAGAGGAGCGTATTACGCATGAATATCACTACGCCAAACTAGGATGTTCTACAACAGTAACACCACTTTATCCAACCACGATCTATGTTGTCCAAACTGTAAACACCTTGAAAAACATAGATCTGACGATTCCAAATTAATGGAAACCCAAAAATAAAATCACAAACAAAATTACGAACACACAATCTGAAGTTGAACAAGCAGATCGAGAAACAATACATCAACCTGAACAACTAAATCGAGTTGTCATCATGAACACAACGATCTAATCGATCAAGTCGAAGAACAAAATTAATTTGTGGAAATAAAATTTACACTTGTTGAATAAAAAAACAAAAATTAAAATAAAGTGTTGTTCCCCATCTCCCCTAATGGGAAGATGAGGGAAAAAATTGAAGAAAAAGTGTGTGACAGGGCTGCGGCTAGGTTAAACAAAGTTAAGGGATTCGATCTTATTAACCCATTTAATTAAATAAATTGATTTAAAATTTTGAGGAATATTAATCCCTGAATCTCTCTATATCTATACTTTTTATATGAAATGAACAACTATTTTCATGCTTTATCGGAAATTTGTAACAAAATTAGTGATTTAAATTAGGCAAAGTTTTGGGAAAGACGGTATTTTCATAGGTTTATGGAAAGACGGAGTTTAATTATAATAATAAAAGGTAAAAGGTGTTTGTTGCAATATTGAAGTTTTATTATGCAACGTGTAGTAGTTATAAATTTTATAACCCGGTTCATACAACCCAAAAATTTTATCTTAATTTCTTCTAATTTACACATTAAACATTGGTCTTTCCATGACTTATGGAAAAATCATTTTTCAAGAGACTTACTCTTTAAATTAAATGAGATTTTATTTAAGTGTTTAAAGTAATGATGAATAAGGAGCATGATTGGTAGAAATCAAAAGGAAACAAAAAAGCACATGAATGAGCATAAAACCACGTATAGCGGTTTTTAGAGTATAAATAAAGCAAAAGTATCCAAGGTGCAGCTTTTGTTGAATTTTCTTCGTAATTAAGCAATTTTAATTGAGACAACTCGAGGTAATCATTTTAATTCAGGCACGAGTAGTCTTGTCTTAATTAAAAATAAGCCATAAATAAAGCTCACTCGTCAATAAATTAGGTCATGTACTTTACAAAATTACATGTACCTTATATTATTGCCATATGTGATTGCGATGTAGTATTGAGTATATGCATCACTATATATGTATATACACGCGTATATCACAGGTTCTTTTCAAGTTATCCGTGTTTATATTAGTGAATAAATAGTCGTTGCACAAATTTTTTTTTTATAATTATCGTCTCTCTTGTTCTAATTCAAAATATACATTGTGATAGTCGGATTGACGTCAGAGAGCTCTAGAGATTCAATGGGCGACATGGTATAGCATAGTATTGCCAACAATAATTGGACTTGAACCGTTGTTAAAAGTGCCGTGCGATAACTTCTTTGTTTACTTTAATGCACTTTTGAGGGCAGTTCAGAATTTAGAATAGGTGTCAGGAGTACATTGAAGTAATTAATTGCCAACCACCCTCTAAAGAAACCACACAAAAATATGTACTATTACTATTTAAGAGGATTTTGGGAACTGTTTTGGCATCGGAATAGATGTTTGACGTGCATTAAAGTAAACAACGGAAGTTGAACTGCAATCTAAAGACATCCTACAAAATTATTCCACATTTTTAAAATCAGCTTCCCAATAATTTTTTCTTTCTTTTCTTTCTTCCCTTTTCCCTTCCATAACACTTCTCCTTCACCTTTTAAATTCGACTACAGGGTTGCGATTTCATATTTGAAAATGTATGGTGATAAATTTCATATTCTCATCGATATGATTTCTTTTTTGTTTTATATTTGTTGTCGGTAAATCCACCTACATATTTTGATGTTATTGTTTAAGGTGGATAGATGATTGTTTTTTAAATGCTTGTTAATATGGGTTTGATTGTAGGTGATATAAGTGTAATTGATGAGTATAATGGTGGTTGTGTTGATTTGATTATGAATGTCGATATGCATATGAGGACAGTATGATCTATTTAAGTTTTCTAATTTTGACGGAACCAAAGAACTCATTTTTTAAATTAAATGTCGAGGCTTTTAAGACATTTTGATAAAGGACGGCATCTAAAACTGCATATGATTGCATATTTCTTTGTAAGTATTGAGTTCAATTGAACTCAGTTCAATTGATTTTAGTTTGATTTATTTTATCTTATTTTAATTTAATTCCATGACAATACTTTTAAAAAAATTCTAGTAGTGACGTTTTTTTGGAGCATTCATGACACTCAAAGGTGACGCAAAAATTATTAGTGACGATTTGTGAAGTATCTCTATTCAGCATGTTACTAAAATATTGTGACGCCTTAAAGCATCGTTATTTTTTTATGCTTTAAGATGCAGTTCAATTTAGAAGTGTCCTAAATTTAGTCACATGGATTGATGTAGTAGTTCAGCTTAGTGACATGTGCACATATCTCAAATATTTTAGTGACACCTGAAGGTGTAGCAAAAATATTGTGACATTTCCTTAACTGTCACAAAATATGCGTCAGCACATGACTTTTTTTTTGTAGTGATAATAAGAGAAAAGTGTATTTTTAAATTTATGTTTTGGTTGAAAGTGTCCGTATAACCTTGTAAAATCTTTAAGGGCAAATCTAACCCTATGTTTCGATCAAAAGTGTCAATCTAACCCCAACAACCAAGTTGTGGCCGGAATTATTTTAAATAATCATTATACCCCTTTGGAAAAAATGAAAAATGGAAAAGGACGATATTAACCTTTCCCAAAAAGTGCTCAAACCCTTTCGTCGGTCAACGCCGGCCACCGCTAGTCAATGTCACAGACCGATGGTGGCCGGGTTAGATCAATACTTTTATTAATAAGATGGGATTAGATAAACACTTTAGCAAAAAAATGCAGGGTTAAATCAGCACTTACGTAAAAATGATAGAGTCAGATCAGCATTATAATAATAATAAAAATTAACGGGAGGCCACAGTCCTTATAAATATGCATTCATTATAACTTCATAATATAATAGTTGACATACAAATTATGATACATTAGATTATGAATTTGTATCCACAAAAAGATTTTTTTTATTAATGATAGTGTTGATCTGACCCTATCTTTTTTACACATAGTGCTAATTTAACCCTGTATATTTTACCAAAGTGCTAATTTAACCCTCTATGTTTTACTAAAGTGCTAATTTAACCCTGTTTTATTAATAAAAGTATTGATCTAACGCGACCACTATCAACCGATGGCGGTCTAGCGACGGCGACCTGCGTTTGATTTAATTTTGATTTAATGCTATTCAATCTAGCGTTGTTATAGTATTCATGTTTATATTATATATTTTTTAGTTTAATTAAATTGAATTTATTTTAATTTAGTTTAATTCATTTAAGTAAGAAATCAGCTCACGAGAATGGCGACTAAAATATACAACTTGCTATAACTATCTATATTAAATACACAGCATGCTGTAACTGGTAATTGTATTTATGTCGCAGCTAATTAGTTTGTTGTGCATTGAAAATATATTCAACGATAACAAAAAAAAAGTTGAGAAAAGCTAGTAAACAAAGTTTCTACTCCAAGTAATGAAAACGACATGAACAAATCGTCGAAAAGTGGAGGGAAATATCTTCCACCTAAAAAAAAGATCCTGCAATCCCTGAGACTGAGGAATTTAATTTGTTTGACTACAGTGAGGAAATAAAACAAAATCAATGATGCACACATTTACCAAATCCATTTTTATCTTTATTACAATGCCATTTTGTTTCTCAATGATTCTCAGAGGAGAAAAATCATTTGTGAAATGTTGAAATCATGTCTTCGCAATTATGAATTTTCAAATCTTAGTACTAGTACTCCATATAGCATGATGTAGTAGTAACTTATAGTTGTACAAATTGACTAGGGTTCCCCGTTGTGTAACCATCCAACAAGTTTGGAATACATATTTTAATTTAAGTCACCGATTCAAAACAACATTCCGACTCGAATCGGTCATGGTAGTAAGAATCAGACTTGACAGTTCTCTTATGCAATTTGGAGGCTCGCTAAACAGATATGTCAATTACATAAAGTTTAATCTAACTGCACTTTTCAAATAAGCACTTAAGCAACTTAAAAACAAAAATTAACAACTCCTCTATTAAAAACTCGACTAGACTCGATTAAATAAAACCATCCTTGCAAAACAAGACTTGTCCCAATCACTTATTGTGCCAAAGATGCATTTCCTTGAGCCTTTAAGAATCATCGTTGGTGCGTGTGAAACTCTCGAACTTGAACTAGGTTGAACATACCAAAGTAAATCGATCTAAAGACAACCTAACTGAATTTAACCAGTCTCACTTGTATGAAACTGTCCAATCCTTCCTAAGCCTACAAATACGCTCTTAGTCTTCAGATCGGAATTGCCAAAAAGAGGTTGTCTAAACAGCTTTTAACTCAAATTTATGCTAACCCAACTTAAGAGAGTAGATCAAAAGCCATCAATGAAAACTCGCATGAGATGGCGTTGTACATCAAAGAAAGGTCGACATAATAACCAACAATGATCACAACATCCCGATTGAGCGTGCGGGATATGACCCTGAGTGTTGACCGTCCGCCTAGTTCTTTAGACCGTCAAAGTTGAGAGACCTCCATCATGGCCACCATGTGGCCATCGTGGCAACAATAAACCACGGTAGACAGAGATCTGAATGACGTTGTACGAGCATTGAAAAGCTGGACTGAGCGTTGTGTCCATTGAAAAGATGGACTCTGCTTAGTTTAGTTTAGTCGAGTCCAATTCAGTTGCCAAATCCAGTACAATTTAGACATATTCATTTTGTCTAAACATAGTAAAGTTCAATCTATTTCAAGTCAATGCAGTCATTTAATCTCAGTGTATTTCTATCAATTCAGTTCTATCAGTTCAATCTAATCCATTCCAATCTTATTCAACTTCTATTATTTTTATGTTGTTTTCATTATTACTAGTTGTTATTTTTTATTCTATTTTTTACTAATGTAAATGTCCTAATTCAATCAAAATAGTTCAATGTAGTCCAATTCAGTTTAGTCTAGTTCATCTCATTGCATACCCATACAATTCAGTATGGTCTAGTTCTTCCCAATCCAATGCAGTTCAATTCAATTTAATTCGGTGCAGTTTGGTCTAATTCAATCCAGTGATGTTAAGTTTATGCTAGTTCAAACCAAATCATTTAAGTCCAGTCTAGTTTACAATTCAATGTAGTTCAATTCAATCAAATTCAGTGGAGTTTTTCGGTGCAGTTCGGTCTAATTTAATCCAGTGATGTTAAGTTCATGCTAGTTCAAACCAAATCATTTAAGTCTAGTCTAGTCCAGTCTAACTTCTATTATTATGTTATCTTTATTATCACTAATTTTTTTAATTTTTTTTATCAATTATGAATTGTTCAGTCCAACATAGTTCAGTGTGATTCAGTACAGTTTGGTTCAATCTTGCTCACCTATTTCAACGCAGAACTATACAATTTAGATTTGTCTAAACTAGTACTCTCTCAGTCCCATAAATATTGGCCTACATTCAATTTTCATCCGTCCCACAAGTGATGATATACTTTGAAAATTATCTTAAATGACAAAGATTATGTTGTTAAATTCCCACAACGTTCTCTTTAACAAATTTAAGTCTAGACCCATTGCCTTCCGAAAATATCTTTAGAGCATCCCCAATGGAAGACTCAATTTTGAGGGTTTCTTTTGCCAAATGTCATGTTTTAATTGGAACCTCAATATGATGTACTCCCTCTGTCCCAGTTAAATTTGCACTCTCATCATTATCACGTTGTTCAAGAAACATGTTTGACCGTTAATATCTTTACCTACGTAGAATAACGGAAAATAAAAAGTTGATATTAAAAAACTATTTGTTACGACAAATTGAACAATATCATATACGATAATATTTTTGTTCATAGTTATTCAATTATGTGGTGAAAGAGAATAGTGTCAAAAAAGTAAAAGTGCAAATTCAACTGGGACGGAGGGAGTAAACAAAGTAAATTAATTGAGAGTCTTATTTAAATTTTCATCTCCAATGGTACCATCATAATTTCAACTCCAGTATGACGTGTCAATCATTGATTGAACAAATTTTTAGTTGGGTCCATGCATATTTATGAATTTCAATTAATTTATCTCAGGAAGAGAAGTGAGCACCTCAATATGAGTTTCTCTATGTAGAAGCCCTTCTAAAGAAAAATGTGTCATGTCATATTAATGTCTTCATTTGACTATTGCATTGAAAATGTTGTTGTGAATTGAGAGTCTATCAATATGATGTGGCAAGTGACTTTTAGTAAAATGACTTTTGCATTGGAGATGCTCTTACTTTTCCAAAATTATTTCATATCACATCAGCTTACATAAAACTTTGGGCCAAAAACAATTAGACCATTATTCTTGGGATGGAGGGAGTACGATTTAGTGCTATTTAGTTCATTCCAATTTATTTCATTTTAGTTCAATGTTGTCAGTTGCATGTGCATCCAATCCAGTTCACTGTTTATCACGCCTTATTTTCATGTTCCTTATTATCAGTTTTTTAGTTCAGTTCAACAAAATTCTGTTTAATCCAACAACTTTCAATTCAATTCAACTAAAATAATATTTAACCCCAATAATTCATTGTTAAAGAGTGGCAAAAATAAATAATTGTTAAATTTTCTAATTCATGAGCTGTATTTTATAATTAGCCATATAGTGTTGTTATATCACGCCCTGTATTTTACTTACTTATACTCTAATACGTATGTGCGTGTATAAAATAAATTTTTATTTAAAAAATACAAAAAACAAAATTTTAATTTTTAAGCAAATAATAAAACAAATTCAATCTTCTCCTCTCCTGCCGGCGGTCCGGCACCACCGCCGGATCACTACTGCCCTGTAAACTCCACCTTTGTCCCCAACCTCCCTCCCCACCTTCGTCCCCAACCCAATATGTGATTTGAACACCTTCGTCAACCTCATCGACCCTCCCTCTCGGTCCTCACCTTCGTCCCAAGCCACCCCCATCTTCAGCCCCTCCCACCACCTCTGATTCGCGTCGGGTGGTTCTCGCCGGTGGAAACGAGAGTCGTGGTTCTCGCCCACCTCCTCCCGCTCTCGCCGATGGTGGAAACGAGAGTCGTGGTTCTCGCCGATTGAAACGAGAACGGACCTCGGTGTTGAAGGGAGAACCGAAGGCGGTGGTTTGGCGACAAGAGGATTGGAGAACAGGGCCGGGGCGGGACGACGAGAATTAGGGCTGGGCAGGGCGGGGCGATGAGGGCGGGGAGACAAGAATTAGGTTGGGGCGACGAGATTCACGCCGACGACGAGAATCGGGTCGACGAAAGCAGTGGCGGGGAGGAGAACCTAAGAACCGCCACCTCCCCCTATGAGATTCACGTCGGAGAATTTGGGATTACAATCGCCACCATTGTGTTCAGATTTTTCAATAAAATTTCACTAAAAAATCACCGAATTTGTCGCCGGTAAATTGCCCAGTTGCCAGAAATGTCACCGGAAATTTCCGGGAAATTACTCGGAAATTTAATTATTAATTTTTTTATTCTTTAAAATTAATTTAAAATACTCATAGTATTTTAAATGTATAAATATAGGGAATAATTAAATAAAATACAGATATTAATATATCGATTCACCATAGCTACAAAAGTTCCCATCATTCATAAAACATTGTCGTTTGTGATAAAGAGTCACTAATATCACTATCCAAATATGGGACCAAATTCGAATTCAACCTAACATTCATAACCTATGCATATATCCCACTACAAATAACAGTAACACATTGATTTCGACTGTTTCTTATGTCAACTTCATGTCTTCTAAGATATCACCCATAAGTTCTACCCATTGCCAAAAGCTTGTACGGACGCATAATACTTTTCTAAAATGTGACAATTAGAAATTGTGCCTGAAAATTAAATTGTTAGTACCCCCTACGTTTTTCTATTTATGACACCATAGGTTTATGTGTTTGGATTTAGGTGAAAAAAATGAATGAATGAAATTGAATGTAGAAAGTAAAAAGTAGAATGAGTAGATAAAATTGAAAGAATTTTTCCAAAAATAAAAATGGTGTCAAATAAAAGAAGATATTCATTTATAGGAAGTGTGTCATAAATAACAAAAAGAGGGAGTATATAATCATAAAACCCGAAATTTTAATTTAGTGGGTCTTTTCAAAATATTTTTCTTCCTGATCACATTGAGTTATTAAAATATTTAAGTTGATCAACCCAACTTACTACCCCGTTTCGTTGGATGTGGCAACATAAATTCAGATGTTTATATTTATGTGAATGAAATGTGTGGATGAAATTGAATTTAGAAAGGAAAAATTAAAATAAGTGAATGAAATTGAAGGAATCTTGCATTGGGTTCCAAATTTACAAAAACAATCAAAAAATGAAAGTGTGTCACATCCAATAAAACTGAGGGAGTACTTGATTTAGAATATGTTTGGTAGAGTTATACTTATGAATAAAGACAATTTCTAGAAAAATCCGTTTATATATTTTATTCTAAAAATACATTGAAATTTTTAAATAAATATCTTTGAACAGTTTATTAAACATAAAAATTAATTGACTTATGGCAAAATCTTGGGAAAGACGGTCTTTCCATAGGCTTATGAGAAGACGGAGTTTAATTAAAATAATAAAAGGTAAAAGGTCTCCACTGCAATATTAAAATTTTATTATGCAACGTGTAATAGTTATTAAGTTTATAACCCAGTTCATACATCTCGAAAATTTTATATTCATTTATTCTAATTTACACCTTAAATCTTGGTATTTTCATGACTTATGGAAAGAATGTCAAGAGACGGACTCTTAACTTATAAGGAAAATCGTTGAGAAAATTAAAAAGTTGCTTCCATCTTAAGAGAGAGAGAGAGTTTTATTTGATGTACTTACTTTTTGTTTACTTAATGTCAATAACCATCATATCAAAATGTTTTTTTTGAGATATTTCTGTTAGAGTCGGTTGTTGAAAACTAAGAGAGTTTATAAAAACGGTAATTTGATCATTTTTATACTCTTGCTATTTGTTTGATAGTATGAATATTGTATGATGATCATAATCACATCTTTTAAAGTTAGATAAGAGAAGAGAAGATAAGGATGAGATCGATTATGCAAGTCTATTGTTCGAAACATTCATAGGATTAAATTATAAATTCCCTTTATTGGTGGAAAGTCGTTTTGGCTCTGTTAAGATTTGCAAGTGTCCTATCCAAAGGTGACACTATTCGCTTGGTTAAAATTTATAGGGGATTATACAAATATACCCCTATATAATAAGGAAAGTGCAGATATAACCCTCAGTTAATTTTTAGTGCAAAT
>JAULKM010080155.1:0-11627 GCA_032355605.1 Rubia tinctorum
TGCGACCTTGTGTGCTTTTCGAAGCTATTTTTATTTGAGATAGAGTTTCTCAAATCTGAGAAACAGAGAGAGGGAGTGTTGGTTAAAGAGAGATTCTCAGATCTAAGAATGAAGAACTCGAGAGACTTGGAACGTTTAAAGTGGGAGCATTGGATGTTGCGAATGACACAGAGAGCAATAATGGAGCGTGGTAAATGAGAGAGAAATGAGCATCAGATTTGATGGAGAGAGTGCGTTAGGAACTGAAAAGTATAGGGACATGTGGGGGCAAAAATTTGAATTCACGAGAAGGAGCGTTGGGTTAACATTAATCACAGGCAGGAAGTGGTTAAATGTGCTGACAGCTCAAATCCATTCCAATTTAATGCTTAGGCCCAACTGCAATTCTCCCCAAATTTAAGGGTATTTTCGGAATTTCAAGCTGACTCACATGGGCTGAATTTGGCAAATTTCAGAAGGTGAAATTTGAGCTGGGACAGCCCAAAATGAAAAATATGAAGTTTGAGTTGGGACGGAGGGAGTAGGTGCTAGCATGTGTTTAGACCGAACACAATGGCGAGATATGATCAAAATAACTGACCAACAAAACGATGAAGGCTTAGTTACCGTTACTGAAATATATTTACACAATACAGGTAAAGTTAGTTGAAACTTCTGATGGCTTGAAAGTCGCTTTAAACCACACATAACTCATACGGGATCATGGTCAAACCACCAAATTAGTCTATTAATGTTTTTACTTTTGACTTTTTTTAGTTCATATAGGTTACATAAGAAATGAATGAAAATGGTTTCTCACTCTCTTTTCGATGAAAATCTTGGCTATTGAATTCATATAATTGATGTGTCACTAATTACTGCCTGAGAATGAGAAAATGTTTTGTTAGACACTAGATTGTTTAATAGTATGTTAATTATAAAAAAATATTTTTATAAATTTCAAGATTAAATTATAATTATTTATAATTTGAGATATATATATATATAAATAAATGTGGGTTCAGGTGAGAACACTATTTTATGTGAGATCACCGTCTTATGTGAGAATACATATGAGCCATTTAATTATACAATCCAACGGCAGTGATACAATGTAAATCAATAAAAAGTAAACATTGATTAAGTAATTTCTCAGGTCCTTTTCATTGTTGTTCATAGAACACGACATCGAGTCATTGCGATAAACCCGAGTCCTTCCCAATTTCTGGAAGAAAGAAAATAACCCTTCGCTGGTCTCCTGTTTCCTCTAGCACCTATCCAGCGATCAGTGGCGAGCAGAAGAAAATTTAGCCCTTGGATTTCTTTACCCATGCTATATTTTCAAATTCTCCATGTTTTCTTTACCCTTGGATTTTTAAGAACTAAGTTGTTTTGTAGCGCTCATAAGAATTATAATAAGCATCTAAAAATTACATTCGAAACACTTATAAGCGACGATTGAATCACCTTTGGGTTGTATTTTATGCACCAAGTTATTTTTTGTAGCACGCGTAAGAATTAAAAGAATCATGCATAAGTTACATTTGAATCACTTATAAGCGGCGATAGAAGCACTGTTGAGTTATACTCTAATCACCAAGTTGTTTTTGTAGCACACGTAAGAATTAAAAGAAGCGCCTATAAGTTACATTTGAACCATTTACAAAAGACGATTGAAGCACCTTTGAGTTATACTCTAAGCATCAAGTTGTTTTTGTAGCGCTCCTAAGAATTAAAATAAACACTTATAAGTTATATTTGAAACACTTACAAGCGACGATTGAAGCACTTACAAGCGACGATTGAAGCACCTTTGAGTTATAGTTTATGCACCAAGTTGTTTTTTGTAGCGCACGTAAGAATTAAAAGAAGCGTCTATAAGTTACATTTGAAGCACTTACAAGAGACGATTGAAGCACCTTTGAGTTATACTCAGAGCACCAAATTATTTTTATAGTGCTCGTAAGAATTAAAAGGAACGCCTAAAAGTTATATTTGAAGCACTTACAAGCAACGATTGAAGCACCTTTGTGTTATAGTCTATGCATCAAGTTTTTTTGGTATCACATGTAAGAATTAAAAGAAACACCTTTAAATTATATTTGAAACACTTACAAGCGACGATTGAAGCACCATTGATTTATACTCTAAGAACCAAGTTGTTTTCGTAGTACAAACAAATTAGAAAAGAAGCGCTATAGGGTACATTTGAAGCACTTACAAACAATGGTTGAAACACCTGTAAAATTAATTTGAAGCACCTCCAAGTCTAATTTAAAGCACCTATAATTATAAGTGAGCACCTACTAAAATGAAGCACCTTTAAAATTTACTTGAAACACCTACAAGCATAAGTGTTAGCACGTACGAGCTATACTTTAACCACCTCTGATTTATAAGTGAAGCACTTTCAACTATAAAATGAAGCACTTTCAACGAATACTTGAAGCAAGTCACATAAAAGTTTAATAACCTTCAACCTATAAAGTTTACAAAGTCAGATGTTCCTGTAAAACGTTAACCAACCATATTAGAATCAGATGGAGCTCTCTTAGAACAAAATATTAAGCTCAATTAGCCTTTGGCACATTCTCAAAAGGCAAAGATTAGTTCTCTTTGTATAGTGAGTACAAAGTGTATACAAAATATTCATTTCTTTACCTGATTCTAATTTATCTAATATTCAATTAGTGCCCTAGAAACTTGCAAGCTGCTGAACTACGACATCCCGAAGAACAGTTTGATAGTGGTGAACGTTTACGTGATGGGGCACGATCCAGAGATCTGGGAAGATCCACTGAGTTTCAAGCCGGAGCGATTTTTGGGGAGAAGGAGAATGTTGACTTGAAGGACACTGATTATGAGCTTTTGACATTTGTTGGAGGCAGGAGAATGTGTATTGGAGTCCCATTAGTCCTTAAGCAAATTCAGTTGCTTCTTGCTTTGCTTGTTTGTTAATTTGGCTGGGTTCTTCCTTCTGGTGCAGATCTTGCCAAACTAGACATGCGGGATAAGTTTAGCATACCATTAAGAAGGGCTAAGAGCATGTGGTGGTTTCTTAATTTTAAAAACTCGTTCTGAAAACCGAAAACACCCACAGGTTCAGTAGGTTGCAGAAAAGAGTACTTCTTCAAAGAAACTCTGTATCTTTTTGTAATTACTATTCCTTTTGTACCATATTTAAAAGAAAACTTGGGTTAGTTCATGGACTAAAACATAAAAAATACAAGATGCTGAATAGACTTAGGGTATTTTTGTACAGCAATTATTTTATTTTTGGATTTTTATTAAAAGAGTAATGACATTCTCATTGAAAATTTATATTCCCTCCATTCTAGAGGAATTTGCACAAAATCTTTTTTCCTGTCTCCAAAACATATGCTTGACAGTAAATAGTATGTAATTAAGGACAATAATGCACATAAAAAAATTAATATTTAGAAACTACACGTTACGGCGAATCTAACAATATCTAATACGATAATATTTATGTTCATGTATCTATTTATATATGTGGTCAAAGTTCAACAATTTTACCTGTCAAATGGTAAGTGTGCAAATTCGCTTGAGATAGATGGAGTAGTGAAATTGAATAGTGAATGATGTGACATTAAAGAAAAGACTAACGTATCTATAGTTAATTACACATTTGTGGTTTTTTCATTAATGCTGAATAATTTAATATTCAATATTTTCACTTTTTGTATATTATCATTTTTAAAAAAGTTCATAATATTATAGGTACCTATTTGAAAAATAATAATTATGAACATTATGAACACTCTCCTCGTACCTACTCTAATTTCTCTTCGGGCGCAAAAAGACTCTCAACAGAACCCATATAAACATTAACCTAAAATGCATAAAACATCAACATACACTAGTGCAGGATAGGAGAACTAAAGGCGGTGAAAGGAGCACTTGAAAAGGCATTTTCAAACTATCTCTCTGGCTCTGGAACGAATCCAGCCTCTTTGTTGCATAGCGGTATATTCACGACGTTTAAAACGTCATAGTATTAATTATTTTAATCCCAGTCTGTTTATGATATCGAAAACTGAAGAAATTGTCGTACATAGAAAATACTTCCACTACCGGAAATTTATACTCAGGATGGGTATGCGAGCCCATCGAAGCGTATTAGATATTAGTAAAATATATTTCCAATATTGGAAACAACTTCAGTTTCAGATACTCATTGCCGTTGGAAGATGATGTGATGTCGGATAACGTGTCGGAATTTTGATTAGACTTTGTGTCTGCTGCGTTCATTTATCGATTGACCTTTCAAAATAGCTTTTGTTCTATATTAATTGATTAATTTAATGGGTTCCAAAATTGGAAAGGAAATCGGCTCTTTAAATGTTGACATTGCAAGATAATATACGCAATCGAAAGTTGTCGCTACCCGTAACAAAAATGTATTTTTAAATGCACTTTCATGTCCGCAATGAGCAACACAAGTTAGCAGTTTCTGAAACTATTATAGAAATTGTAAAACAAATATAATTGTAAGACAAAATGAGAAAAACATATTAAACTTGAACGCAAACTTGAAGTCATTTCAACTTGAAAAACATACTAAACTTGAAGGTATTAATGTAGATAAATGAAATGTGACTAAATTTGAATACATAGCAAGCCTTAATGCATTAAAGTAAACAAAGTAAATGTGAAAGTATTTAGGCGATTTTTATTCCACTAATACAAATTACACTAATCAGAGATACCGAACTCGACAAATGAGATAACAAACCTAAAGGTGGAACCATTAATCACTTATGCTGCCTCTTCCTCACCACCTTCTTTGATTTTTTTCTTCTATGATTGATCTTCCCTCTAATTTCGACGAACATACCTTCGTCGTGATAACTACGTCCAAGGAAACCGTGAAAACTCGTATCATCCTCCTGAAGGAAAATATCATCTTGCAATCCACCACTCAGAGTATGCTACCCGAATCCAATAATTTCCTCTAATTCATTCTCTACGGGGAAAAAATCGTTTCCCTTCTATAACAATCTCCAACCTTGGATCAACAGGATCTCTAACATAGAAAACCTGGTGTGCTTGAGACGCCAGAATGAATGGATCGCCCTTCTAGCCCACTGTACTTCAATAAAAAATGGTGAATCCCAAATCCTTGGTGCGTTGACCCCACCCACTGACATTTAAAAATGGGGACCCTCATCGTGACATAGTGTTATGGGGTCATGCTTATCACCCAACCTCAACGTAACCCCATGCACGCACGCACACTAAAACTGTGCTGCGGTCCGTGCCGCTCAACGCGTGCCCGCGAATCGGTCTCCCTAAACCGTGATGTACACGCCTCTGGGTCATCCAGTGACACTCGCCTAACCACTCATGGCCCGTGATGTCCTATTCTGCACATGCGACGCGCTGTTCATAACGTCTGAGCCGTTCATGTCCAACGCTCATGCGCGCAGCGCCCGGTCGCTTGCTAGGCCATCACACTAAGTGTTGAGTCATGGCCCGAGAAGACATGTCCCAAGCTCCTTGTCCCCAGAAGTCTTATCTTTTGCTTATAATAAGTTAGCTAGTAGCTTAGCTTAGTTAGTTCTTGGTGGTCCAGGCATGCTTGCCCTTATTTTGGTTTTCCTCCTTTTGATCTTGTACTTAGCACATGTAATTACTTCCGTACACCATACTGCCCACATTCAGTTATCTTTTTGCAATATATTAAAAACGAGCATTTGCTCCCCAGTTGTGAGGCCTTATATTTCTTTCTTGTTGCCCATTTTTTGAAACCTTACTCCCATTCTAAACTTGTGTGTGTATTTCCGCTACATACTCATCCACACCCCTCTAAAGGTTTGGTGTGCTGGGAGCAACCCAGCTGAGTGTGACGTGCATGGGAAAACAGGCAGTAGTTGTGACACTCTAGCACGGCTAGGCTACACGGTAGAGGGTGACCCGCGACAGTTGGTATCAGAGCTCAAGCAATCCTTGAGTGCATAGTGAAAGAGGCTATCATTACGCAAAGAATACCAGCCAGTTGGAGGGCATCGAGAGAGTTTTTTTTGGTGAGGCACAAGGGTCCGGGAGCCTAGCTGACAGTGTGGATCAGCCGAAAATATATCTTTCTATCATTACTAAAGACATCGAGGTGGCCAACGCTAAGGTTGCACGTTAGGATGAGTAGATTGCTGAGCTGAGGAAAGCTTTGGCATCTCGCGAGTCGAAAGTTGCTGAGTTGAGAGGAATCATCGAGCAGCTTAGCGAAGACATGCACGTACTCATGCAAGTTGTGGCCAACTTGTCCTAAGGTGGGGGTGGTGGCGGTGGTGTTCGTGCTGCGCACAGATGAAAAGTCTCTGAGGCTAAGAAATATGGCGGGGCACGTGACGCAAGAGAGCTTGACCCAAACTCACTATGGAATCGTCTATTACATAATATAATGGTCGTCTACTATGGAATCATCCCACAAGCTTGACCCAAAGTCACTGAGCTAAATCTACTAACTGAAATCAGTGCCCCGGCCCACACTGGTTACAATATGAAGTATCAGTCTTGACATTTATCAAGAGATAAGTCAACCACACATATTTTGGTCCAATTACAATTTCCTTAGTAACAAAAAATTCTTACAATCGAGACAGTTAAAGCCCCCTCTACTGAAGATCTGGTAACTGTTCATTTAACGCGTAAACTATTTTAACTAAATTAGAAGAGTTAATCCAGTCATCTTTAGTAGTCCAATTTTTTCATCATAAGTGTATCAGATTACTTATATGTGTAGGAACTGCCTATAATATGAACTTTTAGGATACCCAAATAACATTCTAAAGGTATGTTTGACTGAATAAATCAATCTCACAAGCCTAAAACATCTAAGTGTGTCGATATCTACTACTTTGAACGAAATTCTCTGGCCGAGAACACTGAAAGTTCGTTGGTCAGGTGGCTTTGACATAGATTTCTCCTAAACCGCATTTGAACAGTAGATTAGAAGTAAAAAAAATCAGATAAAATGTTGCTGAAAAAAACCCAGATTGACATAAATAGTCACATCTAATGGTTGAGACAAAAAAGAGCCATTTCATTCTATCAACAGGTAAAAACTTGAATAATAAGGAAACTAAATGAAAGTAAATTAACGAAAAAACATAATTAAAAACCTCACACGCAGAAAAAAGAAAAAAAAGGAAAAAAAATATAAGAGCATTACCCCCGTTTTCACTGTGACCTCATCAGAAAGATTTTGATAACAAGTGATCTTGTCGAAATGATTGTGTCAACCAGATCGAAGAGAAATTTTGTGCACCCTCTGTTCACCATTGCTATCAAAGGTATACCAGTTGAAATGACGTTGATTCGTCATTAAAAAAACCAAAAATACCCAATGTCATTGATGGCCTTCTCAAAAAGGAGTTTTACATGAAAGTATGACCCTTATACTGCCGTGAAAGTCTCCAGCGTTCTCTGCCGTGAAATATGGATCTGTCATCGTCGTGACATTCTTCGCCAGATAACCGCCAATGGATCCATCATCCCCATGATCTTCTTTGCCGTTCTCTTCCTAGAACCACTGGGACCCGTAAACTGTCGTGAGTTAGGAACCCAAGACCCGTGACCCACGTGACCCTCTTTCTTTCTGCCGCGTGGATCTAATTTCGGGAAGGTTAGGGAAGGCAAGTAATGGTGCTTGGGGGGGTGGATTGTGGTGGGGAGGGGCGCTAGAGGTGGTGGTGTGCGGCGTGGCCTCCCTAAGGAAGAAGATAAAGGTAAGGTTTTTGGGGGGGGGGGGGAATGAGGTCTAAACTGTCAAGTTAAGGGAGAGAAAATGGTCCGATCCTCTCACTTTATCTCTTATCTTCTTCAACTTTTTCCTTGACCTTCGAGTGGTTCAAGTGGCTTTGTAGTTTGGTAATTTTGTTTGGTATTTTGTGTATTGAGTTTGACTTAGTATTGGATGATTTTTTTTTTTTGTGAATCAAAATTGTTTGTTGCTGGTTTAACAAAAGAGTTATTGATGGTGGCTGTAACTCTTAGTGGTGGAGTAAAGGATTATTTGGTATTGTGTTCTCAAGTATGTAAAGAGAGAATTATTGTAAATTTTCTATTAAGAGTCGGTCTTTAGGCTTGAATAACAAATTTATGGAGTTTAAATTTAAATGTGGGTGTTAGGATAAATACTCCCAATATAAGATTAGACCTTTTAGAACTCAAAACTCAAAATTAAGGTCGAAAAATTGCATTGTTAAAAGAGTAAGGTCTGATATAAATTTATTTTAATGTTACAGAACAAATAAAACCCTTTACTCAACATGAGGGACCATTCGAACAATATGGTCATAATTAAATCACGAAACTAGCCCCCATTGTTGCCAGAGGCCAACTCCTATATAAATAAAATGATGAGAATTAGGGTTTACGCCCGTTTCTCACTTCCAGATAGAAGGCCGCCGCCGTTACTGCCGCAGCCATCTGGAGCGGGGAGGAGCGCTGATCTGCAGTCATGGTGAACATTCTTCTTCCTTTCACATCGCCTGTCACTTTAGCTCTCCGTTTCATCGTCTGGTTCTTGAAGTATCGTACGTCTGCCACAGCTCATTATCTGGGAATTTTTTTGTGCGTTTTAGGGTTGATAGGTTTTGGCGGAGTGTTGTGTAACACCCATTTCCTAAAAATCTCAGGGGTTAATGATTTTAAATAGTTTTGATGAGTAAATATTTGTAGCTTTTTTGTTGTTGGAGAAGTAGAGCATGCCTTATTCAATTCTTAGGTATTTTATGGATGCAATACAAATTAGGCTTGTTGGAAATTGGAATGGCTGACTACTTTTCGGTGATAGTATAAAATGATTTTCGATTACTCGCAGTGTGCCACGCTGTGTAGGGTTTAATTAACAGTTTCGTCATCAATCTGGAGTTTGTTATAGCCCTCGTTCAACTGTTAATGTTCTGTGTATGCTTTTATGAAACTATCATATCTCGATGGTAGAAACAGGTACTCATTTGTGAATGCTGTCTGTTTGATTTTTGGTTGATAGGCTCGTGGTTTGAAGAAGCACTTGAAGAGGCTCAATGCCCCCAAACATTGGATGCTCGACAAGCTTGGTGGAGCTTTTGTAAGTTCATTTTTGTAGAATGGTTTTTGTTCGGTATTTTTGCTGGTGTCTTGTTATCTGGTTTTTGATTAGCTGGATTTTGTTCACGCAGGCACCTAAGCCATCATCCGGCCCTCACAAGTCGAGGGAGTGCTTGCCCCTGATTCTTATCCTCCGTAACAGGTTGAAGTATGCTCTCACATACCGTGAAGTCATTTCTATCTTGATGCAACGGCATATTCTCGTTGATGGGAAAGTCAGGACTGACAAGACCTACCCATCTGGATTTATGGGTAAGCAATAGCATACTTGTTTCTTGTACTTGTTTACCTTTTTGCCAGATTATGCAGAACACATGCACATGTACTTGATCATATGTATTATTTTTCGTAGGTATATATGTAGACCTTGGATTTGTATACTCTGCATGCTTGTGCAGTGTTATTGTCTTTACCATTTTCTTTGTGCTTGCTAGATGTTGTGTCCATTCCCAAGACCAATGAGAACTTCCGTCTGCTCTACGACACCAAGGGTCGCTTCAGGCTTCACTCTATCAGGGATGAAGAAGCTAAGGTATGTTCTTGTGATCTTCTTTTGCCTGAGTCTGCTTTTTGCTGCATGGTTTTTCAATGAGATAATCTGCTCTAAATTTTTTCTGAATCTGATAAGATACTCTTTTCACAATATTATCTGTGGCTCAAATATCCGTTTTTCCCGTTCATTCCGTTTTTATTATGGAACTGTCTTTTTCTTTGCCCTGTATTCTGCAGGCAGAATGATTTACTGGTTTCTAATGCTTCTATTAATTTTTTTTGCTGGTACTGACATATATACTCTTTTGTGCGCACAATATGATGAAATACCTGGTCAGCTGATTTGATGAGATTTTTTTCCCATCTTTGTGCTGCAGTTCAAGCTGTGCAAGGTTCGCTCAGTCCAGTTTGGACAGAAGGGAATCCCCTATATCAACACTTATGATGGCCGCACCATTCGCTACCCAGACCCTCTCATCAAGGCTAACGACACAATCAAGCTTGATTTGGATACCAACAAGATAGTTGATTTCATCAAGTTTGATGTTGGGAATGTTGTCATGGTTACCGGGGGTAGAAACAGGGGACGTGTTGGAGTGATCAAGAACAGGGAGAAGCATAAGGGTAGCTTTGAAACCATCCATGTCCAGGATGCTACAGGCCATGAGTTTGCAACTCGTCTGGGCAACGTGTTCACCATTGGAAAGGGCTCTAAACCCTGGGTTTCCCTTCCCAAGGGCAAAGGTATCAAGTTGTCTGTTATCGAGGAGCAGAAGAAGAGGTTGGCTGCCCAGTCTGCCACCACCGCTTAGAAATCTTAATTTTTATCATCAGTCTCCAAACTTTCTTTGTATGGAGTTTGTATTCAGAGGTTGCATTAGATCAAATTTGGTGTAGGTTTTGAAGGGGTTGCAATACAGCACTCGTTTATGATTCCGGATATTTTATTTTATAACTATAGTAGATGATTATTCTTGAGCTGTTTGGGTTTATTTATTAGTTGCTAAGTCTAACATAGCCTCTCGATTTAGAGAGTTTTTTGCTTTAATCAAGACACTGTTTGGGCGTCATATCTCTCTGTGTTGATAATGGTATATAATTTCTACCTTTGAGATTTTACTTTGCTGAATTTGGGATCAATTTTGAAACATCTATGGTTGATACACCATATCAGAATGGTCATGTAGAACGCAAGCATCATCATTTGTTAAATGTGGCTTGTGTTTTGCGTTTTCAAACTAATATGCCAATATGATTAATCAGACACCAACAAAGCAACTCAATTGTTGCACACCATTTGAGTTACTCTATAAGCGTACTCCAAGCCACAAGCTTCTGAAAGTTTTTGGTTTCTTGTGTTATGCCTCATACATTCCCAGATATCGTGACAAGTTTGTTCCAAGGAGTCGACAATGTATTTTCTTGGGTATCCAGCTGGCAAAAAAGGATATCGCCTTTATGATTTGGAATTCAGTACCTTCTTCAACAGTCGGGGTGCTAATTTTTATGAGGACCAATTTTCGTACGCTGTGCCATCTACTACTACACCATCGCTGACGCCGAATATCACCCCGTCACCGGACATTTCATCACCACCAGACACTTCACCGCCACCGGAATACCCCCCGCCGCCGGTGACCCCTGATTTAGATCGTCGCCTTGCTTTGCCGCTGATTGACCTGATCCCAGACACGCTGCATGCGCCGCCGACATCCCCACCTCACGCGCTTCACACGCCGCCGGTCGCAGGTCACCACGCGCCTCCTGCGCTGCCTGAAGATATGCTAGCATAAGCATCACCGTCCTAGGTGGCTTATCTTTTGCCTACTTCTCCTCTGTCGCCTGCCTCGTCGGTTTGATCTCCGCAGCCGCATGCCGCCAAGCTGCCTTCTGTACAACACAGTGTTCGAGATCATCGACCTCCTAAATATTTGGAAGACTATGTCTGCTCTGTTGCTGATATTAATACCCCCTCCCTACTGCTACGATCACACCTGCGTCGTCACAATCTTCAGGTGCTCTCTATCATTTAACTGATATTG
>JAULKM010080203.1:0-11623 GCA_032355605.1 Rubia tinctorum
ATCTTGAAGCAATCTTCTCGGCTATAGTAATCCTGAAAATTATTATTTTATCTAATCTTACCAAATCTAATTCTAATTCTAATCACAATAAAATTTAATATTCTAAACACTAATTAAAATATTACCAAACCTCTTCTAAGTCAACATGGCCGAGTTTATGGCTTCATTAATAATAATAAAAATAAACTAAAATTATCACACTACCTCATTAAAAAAAACCCAATGGGAAAAAGAGTATAGTGTTGAATTCCTAAAAATACTAAACTAATAAAAATATAATAAATGACATTTTTGATATCTTACCATTAGGGTAGTGCAACAACAGCCCTGCCTACTGTGTAGATCTGAATCTCTCCCATACGATTACGTCTCAGATTTTACACCACGAATGCTTCTCCCTAGGCCTACAAAGGCAAAGGGGGTGAAACACCTTATCGATGGCTCTAGGGTTGCGCGATGCTAACCCTAGTTTGCTACGAATGCTATCTCTGTCCGTAACCCTTCGAGCCAATTTTCATGGCTAAAATTAGTGTATGGTCGATCATAACGTTTATTTGATGACCCACATGCACACATTCATATGGTCCCAGACTATCGTTAACCCAAGAACATGTAGGTTTCTTTCCCCGGGGATATCAATAATTGTGCCAACATGAAAGTAGACTATGATGTGTGATAGTCTTAGTGTGACAATCATGGTATTAATAAGAACATGAAGAAAAATCTAACGTAATAATCATAAACACATAGAAATAGGTAGATCTAAGTAATCTCACAAAACAAACACCAAATCATGAATACAAATACAAACCCCAAGTTAATTAGCTACTCCTTACAAATGGATCCATGGAAAATATTGAGTTAAATTCCATGGATCTGGGAAAAAAGAGCAAGAAAAAGAAAAGAAAAGAAAAGAGAAGGAAAAGAGAAGAACTCTAGAGAGAGGGAGAGAATTCTCCTTTTTGCTTCTACCTACTTGGAAAATAAAAGCTACATTATACCTACTTGTTCAACCCTAGAAGACTAAAGGCTCCTATATTTAAAAGTAGGGAATTGAGCCTTGAAAAAGGTCCAAAATAGGAAAAACCTCTACCTGCTGCAAACGGCACAAAGTGTGCAATCTGGCACGAACCGCGCCAGCCGGTTAGCCTTGTGCTGATACGGTCTGGCTAATCTGTCATGACCTGTAGCCTTATACTGACATGGACCATGTTGGTCGGCACAACCCGCTGGCTGGTGCTTCATTTTCAAATTCTAAATCGTGCTCCCTGTGTTGTTTGGCATGGGCCATCGGCTAGAAGCACTTCTTAATCCGTTGAACCATGTGGGCTATGTCGTTCTTTGCATCCCATGGGCTGGTCTTGCATTTTTGAATTTGAAATGACACAGACTGTGTAAAATGGCACGGTCTGTATCCATACTTAGCCTCACAAAGGATTGGGGCGACACAGGTCATGTTGCACCAAACGGCTAATACCAAGGGGCTGTGGCACGACTGTCCTAAACAGCTTCTGCTGGGCGAAAGGGCTCATGTTGCTTGCCTCATGCTGGAGGTCCCCTGGAATGATGCTTGGCTTGTGCTGGAGTTCCCTAGCACGAGGCTGGCCAGTTCTTCTCCTTTTGAAATTTGTTTACACCGCTATGGATGAACTGTTGGTCTGATTTGAGAGTTCTTGTAGTTAATTTTATAGTGCTCAAGAGGAAAAATCCAATGGTACCACTCATGGATGGTGATTATTCTTGGATCATTCCCAAGAACTCTATACAACTCTCGGATTACAATTTACCTGCTTCTTTGTCTTCCTTCTTCGACCCTTCTACTTTATTCTAGGTTTTAACTTGTGGCCTTTAGTCTTCTACCATTCTTGCGAATAACCTTCCACAATCTAGCACCACCCTTATGGATGACATGGATGGCCTTCTACAAACTACGCCAAAGTTCTCACGAGCAACCTACTAATAAGCTAACAAAAGAAGATCTAGGAACTCGTGAGGATATAGTGTCTATTAGATATAATAAGGTCTACAAAACTCAAGATTTAGATAAGAAAACCATCAACGTTCATCTAAACCCTTTGTAATGTAAACTTAACTAAAACTAGCAATCAACCAAATAAATCATAATAACAAATACAGGAAAAGTAAGACTGTTGGAGGTAAGTACAACTACATTGACAAATTCCAATTCTCTGAAGAAGAGGCTGATTTGATCGTCGGAGTATTTACCCCAGAATCAAGTGTTTTACTTGCTTGGATTGTCAAATCATTGGCACCATCTGTGCGGCTGTATTTTTTGTCTCATAATCCTTCAAGTAAATGATGGTGTTCACCAAAAGCGAGAAAATCCATAATCACCAGACATGGAACAAATAGTTGGGCGCAACAGAAACATGCATCCTAGTCAAGATCAAGAATTCATACCTTGTAAGAAAAGGAGCACAGTAAGGAAAATACAGACGATGATGAGGAGGAAGCAGAATCCCCAACATAAACCAAGAAAAAGAAACACGAGCATTCGCAGCATTCCTTGAAGCATAGAGAGAAATCTTGTACAACAAGTTTTTAACAACTTTGAAGCCAAAACCTGCGAAGATGAGTAGAAAAGAAAGTCAAGTGCAAGAGAGTCTTAAGTATAAATGACGATGCAAAAAAAAATTCCATTAGCCACACATCTTCATGATTTCATGATGCCAAATGATTTTTAATTACCTCTGCACGTTAAAATCTATGATGAAACCACATATCAAAAGGAATTCTTACATTCCCGCCGCAATAGCATGATATTATGAGATGCGGACATAGAGTTTGTTTGCAAGGCTTTTCCTATCTTCCTATCTGGGACATAGATCACATGTACCAAGATTTATCTAGTTGAAGCATCAATTCTTGGGCACAATTGTCAGATTTTTTTTACGATGCTTCTATTAAAAGCATGAGTTCATAAAGACAATAGTGGACTTGAACAACATAGCCCAACGAATCGATAAGATTCTCGCAGAATATCATAGTAGGTTCATCACCGAGAGTTTGCAAGTGTGAGACCTGTCATTCCAGTCCTCCTTAGATGCGTTTAAAGGAGGTATACTATCGAATTTTTTTTATAAGGAACTTACAAAAAAATGCCCAAAAACCCAAGAGATCTGCAAAAGATGATAGAATAGTATGTGCAAACTGAAGAGGCGAATAACCGCAAGATAGAGCTGAAGCGAGGTGAAAAGAGAATGACAGAGGACTTGCAAAGAAGTTTTGTGAAGAAATGAAAAGGAAATATATTTTCCAAGGGAAAAGAGGCAGGAATGCAGGAGGGCAGTGTTTGAAGAGACACCCCTGACAAAATCATGAAGGGAAATATGGCAGGTGAGCAAAGAGATATTTTGCGGGCCCGCACCAATGATAGAACCTCCACAAAAAAATCGAGAGAATATTACTGTGCCTTTCATGGCATCAAGTATTGTAGAGATTTAAGAAGGCAAATAGAGGATAATTTGAGAAATGGATGCTTAGGCCAATACCAAAAAGAGGATGGAGGGAATCGATATAGCGAAGCTAGTAAAGCAGGAAGTTCTTTTCCTAAGAATTAAGCTTCACTCAACACATAGGGTAGGGGCCAGAAGATGACGAAAACAGTGGATTAAGAGTAGGCATTCGCGAGCGAGGCACCAGAAAGGGTAATCCTATCAATACAAGGATAAATGAAGTCCTTGTCAAATAATGCATGTAAGCTAAAGCTAGGTATCTACCCTCACAAGAGCTCGTGAAAAAAAGACTTTGATTGGACGAAGCGATTACATTTAGCTAAGAGGATGTAGTTCCTAATGCTTCACCACATAATGACCTAGTGTTTATCGTTGCTTAAATTTGGAATGTAACGGTGCACTGGATGGCAGTACAGTTGAAATTTTATTTGTGAATTGCTTCGATAAGTTGGGGTTCAAGCCAACTGATTTAAAGAAATCCACATCTGCTCTCGTAGGGTTCACGGGGCGTGTGGAGACACCATTGGGCAATATACAGTTGCCCTTTACAATAGACAATGATGATAAGATATGTACTATCATGTGCATTTTGTGGTTATGAACGCACCAAGTCCATTTAATGCCATCATTGGAAGCCCTTGGATGAATACGACAAAGGTAATATGGTCCCTATACCACTTAGTAATGAAGTTCACAACTCCAGCAGGTATAGCAACGATAAGAGGAAACCAGCAAATGGCTAGGCAGTGTATGGTTATTGTAATGAAAGTTGGAAAAAAGGCGGAACAAACAAAAATGGTGAGCACTATCTCGGATACCAAGTTACTCGAATAATCTAATCCTCCAGTAAATTTGGGAGAAGAAACTGAGGAAGTTATTTTAGATGATGAAGACAAGGCTAAGTGCATCAAGATAGGAAAGAATCTTCCTGACGCGGAAAAAACATTGGCCATAAGATTCCTTCGAAGTCACAAAGATACATTTTCTTGGAATGTACGGAATATGGAAGGAGTCTACCCAGGCATCGCTACCTATTCCTTTTTATTGGTGACTTGATCAAGACAATCAAGCAGAAGCAGTGAAACTTCGCCATTGATAGGTAGAAGGCAATTGAAGAAGAGGTAATGGCATTGCTTCAGGTCGGTATCTTAAAAGAGGTAACCTATCCAAAATGATTAGTGAACCCAGTGATGGTAAAAAAGGTAGATGCGGGGTGGAGAATGTGCATAGACTTCATCGATCTAAATAAGGCTTTCCCAAAGAATTGTTATCCTCTGCCTAAGACTGATCAATTGGTCAAAGCAATTTTAGGACATGAAGTTCTAGCCTTTTCAGATGCATGTAAGGGGTACCACCAGATACTGATGAACCCAGAAGATCCAGAGAAGATAACAAGCTTTTGGAACATTTTGATACGTGAAAATGTCACTTGGTCTTAAAAATGCAGGAACAACGTACTAAAGAGTGATCGACAAGGCGTTTTACTATCAGATAGGATGAAATGTAGAGGTTTATGTGGATGATATGGTTGTCAAATATAGAAGTGTAGGATACTTCGCAGAAAACATGAAGGAAACATTAGACAAGCTAAGTGGGATTAGAATGAAGCTTAATTCCAAGAAGTGCATAATCGAAGTAGGTGCATGGAAATTCTTAGGTTACAAAATATCTTCCAGGGGGATAGAGGCCAATCCAGAGATGATACAAGCCATCGCTAAACTTTCTCAACTACGAACACTCAAGGAAGTGTAGGTGCTAATGGGATCGTTAGCAGCACTTAGCAGATTTGTTTCAAAAGCAGTTAAGAAGAATTTCCCACTCTTTGAAGTCCTTAAGAAAGTTAAGAAGTTTAGCTGGAATGAAGAAAGTTAGGAAGCATATGAGTCCTTGAAGGTGAAGCTTCATGTGTTGCCAACATTGAAACCACCAATCCCTGAAGAAACACTATATTTATATTTGGCAGATTAAAAAATGTGGTTAGCTCAGTTTTGGTGAGTTGGGAAGGGCAAAGGCAGCTACTAGTATACTACGTTAGCAGAATACTACAAAGTGCAGAAAGGGCATACATGTCAGTTGAAAAGCTAATTTTAGCTTTAGTATACTCAGCAATGAGGTTGCGAACCTATTTCCACAATCATGTGGCTATTGTGTATACCAGCTACCCAATCAAAAATATACTAGAAACCCTTAAACATCCGGTTGAATGAATAAATGAGCTCTTGAATTAGGACAATATGAGATACAGTTCCAACCACGAACTGCAATCAAGACACAAGTCCTAGAAAGTTTCATTGCTAAAATGACAAGTGAAGATGCATAAGCCGACAATGCACAAAAAAATCTTGGAATCAATAAAGGGAAGCTGAAATGGGTGGACATGGCATGGTAACTGTGCATAGATGGAGCATCTATCAGAGAAGGTTGTATAGCAGGACTCCTATTAGTTAATCTTGGAGGAGGGGAGCACAGATATTTTCTTCGATTCGATTTCCCACTCACAAATAATTAGGAGGAGTATGAAGAATTAGTATGTAGCTTAGACCTTACAATAAGGATGAAGGTCAAAAGTGTTCAAGCCTTTAGTGATTCAAAAATAGTAGTACAACAACAAGTGAGAGAAGACTATGAAGTTCAAGAAGAGCAGCTGATAAAACATTTAAAAAGGGTTAGACAACTCATTGCTCAACTCGAGTACTTCAATATCCAGCATGTGCAAAGAAGTGAAAATGTGAAAGTAGATGCTTTGAGTAAGCTAGAAGCAATGGGATTTGATTCGTTGATTGAACATAAGGATGTGAAAGTGAAGGTTATTCTAATCAGAAATACAACAATCAAAACTATGTCAACAGTTCAAACATAAGAAATAAACTGGATGACGCCATTGATAGATTACTTCGCAAAAGGAAAGTTGTCAGAAGACACGATGCAAGCTAGAAAGTTGGAGTTACGATCTCGCAACTATGTTTAGAATGAGGAGTCCGATACAAAAAAAATTTCTCGTCTCTTGGATAAAGTGTGTAGGAATGTTACAAGCGGGGAAGATCTTGAAAGAGGTACACAAAAGACTGTGAGGAATGCATCAGGGATCTCAAAAATTTTCTAAAAATATAATTCGAGCAGGATACTATTGGCGAACCACGTTTAATGATGTGTATAATTTCGTTTTTAAGTGTAGAAGCTTCCAGATTAATGCTCTAATATCACATAAACTGCAGGTTGTTCTAATTGGGATATATGAAGCATGGTCGTTCAACAAATGGGGAATTGATTTGGTTGGACTCTTCCCAAAGAGTGTTGACAATGCAAGATTCCTGATCGTGGCAATTAGTTACTTCACAAAGTGGATCAAATTAAAACCACTGGGAAGAGTAGCATCAGAGGTGACAAAAAAGTTCGTGTGGCAAAACATAGTTTACCATTTCAGTGTACCACAAACTATTATTATAGACAACAGCACAAAGTTCACAAGTTGGACCTTCACTGAATAGTGTTCAAAGTTGGGGATTGCATAGAATTTCACATCGGTATCTCACTCACAAGCAAACGGTCAGGTAGAAGTAACCAACATGACCATAGTTCAGGGCATCCAGAAAAGACTAGAGAGAAAGCGAACGGGTTGGGTGAATAAGATACCCAATACATTATGTCCGGATAGAATACATGTTCGACAGCTAACTGGAGAAACACCATATAGTTTGGTCTATGGATATGAAGCAGTAATCCCTATAGAGATCGAAAATTCAAGCCTTCAAATAGAGAAATGAAAGGAAGATGAAAATTTTGAAAGGATGAGGCTAGAGTTGGATGAACTCGAAGAAAGAAGGCAGAAAGCAATGATAACGAAGGTGAAGTACAAAGAGAGAATGGCCAGAGCATACAATGAAAAGGTCAAGTTGACACCATTTCGAGTTGGTGATTTTGTGCTAAGGAAAAATGTAGCAAGCTTGGCGGAAGAAAGAGGAAAGCTAAGTTTAAAGTGGGAAGGCCCATACCAGATAGTGAATGTGTACCGATTGAATTGCTATGAATTGGAAAGACTGAATGGTAGCAGTGTCCCCAATACTTGGCATGTGGTCAAGTTAAGGAAATTCTATTTCTAGACATAAGGTGGAAGATAGGAAAAATCCAGATTGTATAGGAATCATGAAATGATCATTGGTGATGTTAGTGTTCTCATTTTGAAGGCGATATTGTCGCAGCAGTACATAATAAATATAAAAAAGTTTCTTTGGAGGCAACATAATTTTATGTTCTTTGCTTACAAATATTTGGCTATATTGCATCTCAAACATTTAAGTTTAATTAATCGTGAAGCGATGGCTATTAACTTTTTTACTTTTCAAGCTTTAGATCTTGCAACGTATCAATCTTACTTTCGCAAGCTATAGATCTTGCGTAAGGGTAGATATGCCTACAAAAAAATAGCGAAACAAGAAAGCAATAGATCTTACAGTTCGCACAACACAAGTTTCTAAATTTCCAAGTTATACATCTTGGAACATCGCTATTAAAATAAGCAAGCTATAGATCTTGCAAATAGGCAGATATGCCCATAAATGTGGTATATGCAAGCAATAGGTCTTGCAAATTCGCATAATAAACCTTAGGAAATAAGTAGGCATGAATTAGAAGCAGCAAGAACTAAGTATAAAACCATACAGCTTCCAATGGTGCAAAATTTAAAAGCTAATACACAAGTAATAGAAGCATAAATCAAACGAGTAAGGGGAATTGCAAAAAGCACAACACTGGGTAGATAACGAAAAAAGCAAAATTGCGAGATAGTCTTAAATATTTCTTCAATCATTTTAGAAAGAAAACTGATAAATCAAAAATAAAAACAAAGAAATAAAATCTATCGGCTTCTGGATGCACAAGATGACCTAGAAGATAAAGAACTGCCATGGCAACGAGGTGGCTCAGCTTCACGATGAGACTGCTCAGCCTCGCGACGAGTTTGCTCTGACTCACGCTCATCTTCTAACACATTTTCATACCGCCATTTCATGTACAAGTAGGTGGGATGCTGCATCGCAACTCTTCGTTTCAAGTGATCATGGTGTTTGGCATAATATGCCATGAAATCGGTTATAGGGCCAAATTCTTCATGGTCAAGCTGCAAGCTCATAACATCAACAACATCCTGATAATCCTTATTTGTAGCCATCAAAATTTTCACTTCTTCTTCTAATTGAAAAATGTGAGACCTAACTTCTTTAGACAAATAATTTCTTTCCCGTTGAAAATTATTGATAGGTTTCTGCGACCAATATAATGGCTAGATGATGATGGAACGGCTTGAAACTTATCCTTGTATTCAACATAGGCTTGTTCAAGTTGATGGAAACAAGATTCGAGTTGATTGCACTCAGCACGAAGCTCTTCACTCTCACTTCAAAGCTGAGTGTTTATGGAAAATTGTTCGTCAAACCTACTTTTCCACCCAGTTGAAGAAGAAGCAAAATGGTCACACTTGTTCTATTTTTTCTTCAAAAGTTCAAACAAATCATCTATACGAGAACATTATTTATCGATGATCAAAGTATTTTAATGATCCTCACTGGCCTTGATCAAGCCAAAATTCTTAGCCTCCTCATGTTGGCGAAGCATTTTAAGATTGTTTTGTTCAGCACAAAACTCTTTCAGCTCACAGATAGAATCTTAAGTATCCTTTAAAGTTTTCATCCGTCCAACTTGAAGGTCATGAATACCAAGTAACTTGTACTTCAGGTGAATACCCAAACATACCGCCTATTCATAAACGCGAGGAGGAAAAGAGAGCAAACACATACATACACCAATAGATTCAAGATCGACTAGGCTACAGACTATATTTTTGTCCAAATATTCAATGTTGTAGCCCTCAGGTGAACCGGCTATGAGGACATGTCACAGAAGGAGTTAGAGGCAATGATGACGAGGGCAGTTGCCATCCAAGACATAAAGGAATGGATTCCATAGAGAAGAAGAGATCGGCACAAATAAGCTTAATATACTCTCTAGATTGGGACTGAGTAGCTATACTAAGCTTAATAGGACAAAAGGAATGAAAAGACATAACCCCAAGATGATCATAAATATGGATATTACTTCCCTAACACTCTGAGTGTTTAAAAAATTTATGGTCAACCAAAATATCAAAACCTTGCATATAAATAAATATAATGAGAACTTTAAATTTATAAACGAGATCCAAAAGTTGACACCTATAGTAATACAAAAAGTACACACAACTGTTAGAGTACGATTATGAATTACAAATAAAAGCTTCATAAGTACATGTTACTAAGATCCACTAACATTAGAGAGGGGAGTAGATGAATAATGGACGATGGCAGTAGGGTTCTCCGTGTTCGTTTCCTAGGTAGAGACATCCTTGTCCACATTAGTATCAGTGCCTTCATTATTTTCATTAGCCTCAATGCTTGCATTGACATGATAGTTGGAGGGAAGCCTAGCAGTGTAAAGACCAAAGAGAAGATCCTCAAAATAATCAACGACACATTCTTTCAGCTCAACCATAGAGGTAAACTAGGGAGACTGGCAAGATGGGATAACAGGGCATAAGGGCGACCGCCATCGGCAATGCCGCTAATGAACCTGTAATTATGTGCAACCTTTTTTTCCTCCAATACCTTTTGGGATGTAGACAATTTGGGCAGCTTCTGAAGCTTGGCATTGGTCAATTCTCACTCGACTAGGGCCTCGTAGTAACCAACATTGTGAGCAGAAGTGGAAACCTCATCAAAAATATCATAGAAGGATTTCATCTCCACTAGTCGATCAATGAGAACCTGAGGATACCTAGGCGAAGCAGGACCATTAGTTCGTATCTCCCTTAATTCAGAGCGCGGCTTGTCAGCCTCTTTCTCATTAGCCAAAACACGCTTCTCAGCAGAGCATGCACGCTCTTCAGCAGCTTGAAGAGAGAGGGTCAAAGCATTACACTTTGCTTCACTGCCCTGCCATTTTTCCAGGAGCGAACCGTCTGCCATAGTAAACTCAGCAACCCGCTCGGTGGAAAGCTGGAGACACTCACCAATCTTTTTTTCAAAAATAAATGAAAACATAATGGTTAAACATTGTAATAGAGAAACGTCAATTTAAATAACAACATAACTCTTAAAGAACATACCACACCCATTGTTTCGCGAAGTGATAGTTTAGACAATGTGGCAGGAACGGTATCCTCTACCATCAAATCCTAGCTTCATAGTAGAAGTTTCGGGTGAGAGTGGCCAATGCACTGCCTTTTTTGGGGAGGCTCTGAAGTGTTCAAGGATCCACCAGTTTGATCCTTTCTCCTTCTTATATTGGGAGTTTCATTGGCGTTGCGAGCAACGACCTCCCTACCTTCTTTAACCATAACCACAAAGGTTATGAGTAGCGGGTTATCTTCAACAACATTCTTAGGGGATACAACAGTTGTAGTGATGTCTTTTTTTCCAGTAGTCGTAGCTTCAGGCTCCTCAACTTTGTCATTAGAAAGAAAGTTTCTTCCAATGGAGATCTTGGACAAATCTGTATCTGTAGTTTAGCATACAAAGTAAGTCAGATGAACACACAAACAAGGGAAATAACAATGATAAGAAAGAAAGGAAGTAGAATAAGCAGAAATGACAAAATAGCAACAAACAAACACCTTTGCTCAGGGAGTCAGCATGGCAAAGAAGCATTGAATAATTCTTGAGTTTTAATACGACTTCGGAATCAACATTAAGGCAAACACTAACCTTAGAAAGTTTAGAAATAGGAACATTATAGTTCAAGATTGTAAAAACTTGCTCGTTTTCACTACTGGGTTTTAGAGAAAAAAATTACGCCATGCACCACAATTATTGGGAAATCCATTGACGAACTCGACAGTTGGAATGACGGGATAGAGGGTGAATTCATCAGAGGAGTTTTTTACTTTGAAAATTTGATAAAGACTGCAAAATTAGTTAATTGAAAAAGAGACTTCAGCCGCCTTGCACAAATGGCAGAAGACAAAAAAAATCGAAATAGGTTTGGGGTGGAGTTGGGACAATGAAATCCTATAACGTGAGAGTAACTCTAGCACATGCTTGGTAGGAGGTCATCGCCGTACCTCTCAAAGATACTATTTTTAAGCCCAATATGCTTACTAAATACAACTAAGTAGATAG
>JAULKM010080214.1:0-11622 GCA_032355605.1 Rubia tinctorum
GAAGTTTTAACTCAACTTGTAAAAAAATTGTTGTCTTATTATAGGAAATTATCCACGGGTCACCCGTTACCCAACCCAACCCGACCCAAAATTATCCAACGGGTAACCTGTTATCCAACCCAACTCAACCCAACTATTACAACCCATTTATATCCATTAACCCAATGAGTCATTATCCAATAAGTTTTACGCAATAAGTAAAAATAGTAGATAGATAACGGTTATCCATTGGTGACCCGACCCGTTTGACGAGCCTACCCTAAATCCCTGACTGCCCAGCATACTAATAGAATATTAGATAAATTAGAATCAGGTTCAGAAAGGAATACCCGTTCTGATTGATTTTGTATACATCATTTTCCATATCTGATTCTACCTTGCATACCTTTTGTACTCACTATATATATGTGAATACACACAACCACAATTATTTCTGGGTTTCACATTCTTCTCTCTAAAATTCCTGGCTTTTATTTCTCTTTTCCCCAAACTACAAATTTAAATTTCAGTCAAATTTTCTGATCGAGTTGTCGCCCACCGCCGTCGCCAACTCTGTCTTCCACTGTCGTTTGTGGTACCTGCTTGATTTTTTTCTCCACCGATCAGATCGGCTATTTTTCATCTACATCAAAAGAAATTATTCTCCATTGATTCAGGCATTCTCTCCACTAGTCTTCTCCGATTTCAGCCTTGCGTCGCCGCTTGTTTTCTTCTTCCTGTGGTGGTCCGGTCAGTCTCACTGATCCCCCTCTTGTCAGTGTGGTTATTCCAGCTTTCTCTCACAGCCAGATCCATACGTCTTCAGGGTTTTTTTTCCAGTTTTTTCTTTTTACGTCAGACATGTGCCACTCAAGCACGATACTACTCAAGTGCGCCAGCCCTTTCTGCAGCACGTGGAATTCATGCACGATTACCCTAAACGCGCCTCCTTTGTAGCGCATGCCACTTACGCGCGGATCTTTTCTGCTGCATTTTTTGGTTCACATTTTCACTCATCTTGCTTTCCCATTTTATCGCGATATTTTCAATTTATCGCGAGTGTGATTTTGTCGCGAGAACATCTCCCAGTCAGCATCAGTCAGCTAGCATCCAGTCAAAACATATTTTCTCTTGTATTATGGCTCTTTTTGATCAACCACGGTGCCAATGGTGTTATGCTCTGGGTCATATTGCTTCTTCTTGTTCTAATCAGCATGATGAATGGTACCAGTTGCAGTGTAAGTGGTGTAAGATATTTGGTCTCGTTGCCTCTATTTGTTCTCATTTGGTCTCTCGTGCCTTATCTACGTCTTCTCAACCACATGTTTTTTTGCATATCCGCTGGATAGCTGATTCTGGAGGGACCAACCACATGACTTCTCTCAGTCCGCTCTAGAACGCGTGACTCCTTATTCTAGTAACCGTTGTGTTATTGTTGGTAATGGTTTTGCTCTTAACATTACTCCTGTTGGTCATTTTTGGGTCTCTGGTTCATTATCCTTGTCTGATGTTTTGGTGGTTCCTCATATTACCAAAAATTTGCTGTCTATTAGTAAGTTGACTCGGGAAATGAATGCCGTTATTTGTTTTGATGAATCTTCTTTCACTATTTCAAACAAGTTTACTAGAGATGCTATTGGCAAAGACCATCTTGATAGTGGCTTATATGTTTTGGATTGTGGTGGTGCTGCTTTCTCTGCTTTTGTTGCATCGAGTGCATCTAAAATATTTTTTGAACTTTGGCATATTAAATTGGATCATATGCCTCACAACATCATTTCGTCTTTGAGCAAGTCTGGATGTTTTTCAAGTACTAGTTTACTGCCTACGCCTCATTTATGTACCGCTTGTGAGTTGGCTAAAGGCAAGCGTCTTTCTTTTAGTGATAATTTAAAATGCGCACCACGCATACTTGATTTAGTTCATTGTGATCTTTGGGGACCCTCAACTCTTGTTTCTAGCTCTGGGTACCTTTATTATGTCATTTTTATTGATGATAACTCTCGATTTACTTGGTTATATCCTCTACGTCGCAAGTTTGATTTTGTAGAGGCTTATATTCAATTTGAAGCATTTGTTGAGAATCAGTTTTCTACCACCATTAAAGTTTTTCAGAGTTATGGTGGAACTGAGTTTGTGAATCATCGCATGCTTCATCATTTTGTGACTAAGAACAAAACCGATGAAGTAGACTCCATTTCCAAGCAGAGGAAATAATGCAAAAAGCCCAAATCCTTAATGGAAAACTCCTTATCAGTCCGAGTAATGAACCGAAGAATAACCGAGGAGTCATTTCCAGTGAGGATAATATCGTCCACATAAACCAAGAGATACAATAGAGTAGTACCGCGAGAAAAGTCAAACTAAGACGGGTCTTCCAAACTGCAAAGAAAAACAATCTGGCGTAGGTAAGTGCTGAACCACTGGAATCAAGCGCGAGGAGCATTCTTCAAGCCATAAACAGCTTTCCGCAGGCAACAAACATAATTGGGATGCGCATCGTCCTTGTAACCAACCGGTTGAGCTATAAAGACTGGAACATCAAGCACACCATTGAGAAAAGAATTATTGAAATCTAGCTAATGAAGAGGTCATCGGCGCATGGTAGCAGTGGCAAGAGCAGTGCTAACAGTTGGCGCCTTCACCACTGGGTTGAAAGTGTGATCAAAATCAAACCCCAGAATCTGGGAGAGACTCTGTTCCACCAGTCGAGCCTTGTATCGGTCAATACTACCATCAGGCTAATACTTTATATGAAAAACTCATTTGGAGCCGACAACATTCACTTTTGGAGGGCGTGACACCAAATCCCAAGTATGCTGGTGGTGAAATGCAGCTATTTCCTCATCCATGGCCAAAATCTAACGAGGATCTCGAATAGCCGTACGATAGTCCTGAGGCTCAGTCTGAGCGACTAGAGCAGTCAGAAAACCAGACACTTCATAATCAGAGAAAGACTGAGGATGCCAAGAACCATCCATCGTTCTGGTGGTCATCCAGTGAGTGCGAGCGAGAGTTGATTCGGGAGAGGCATCGAAGACAGGAGAATCTGGAGCAGGATGGGTGTAAGCATGGGGTGATGATGCAAAGGCCGGAGCCATGTGCACTGATGTCGAGGAAGTAGTCATAGGGGCTAGAGAAGTGGATGTAGGTACTAGAGCATCAGAATCAAAACAAATTGTGCAAGGTGACTCGGTAGAAAGCGATCCAACGCGAGAGCTACATGGAAATGACCAAGCAGTCGAGGGTTCAGTAAATGAAGAAAGCTCCAAATGAGATATGGAGGTGCAGGTATCCTGTGAAGAAGATACATGAGGAAATAATGGTCTCATCAAACTGAACATGACTTGAAACATAGATACGTCCACTAGCCCGATCCAGACACCAAAACCCTTTGTGACGGGGGCTGTAACCGATAAAAACACACGGAATAGAGATAGGTGCAAACTTATTAGGCACAATTTCACTCAAAAAAGGGTACGCACGACAACCATATGGGTGAAAGATAGAATAATCCGGTGCAGGTCCAAAAACAACCTCAAATTGAGATTTGTCACCAAGAATAGAACTACACAGACGGTTAATTGTATAAACCCCAGAAGAGAAAGCATTCACCCAATAAATTTTTGGCACAGAAGAATGAAATAACATAGAAAGTCCAGTCTCCATGATGTGACAATGCTTTCGCTCAGCTTGACCATTCCGAGCAGATGTGTAAGGAGAAGACATCTGATGATGAATGCCTCAAGAGACAAAATGAGCCTACAAACGATGATTAGTGAACTTTGTGCCGCCATCTGTCTACAAGATTTTCACCATGGTAGAAAATTGAGTCTCAACAAATGTTTGGAACTAGAGAAAAATGTCAAAGAAATTGGATTTATGACGTTACAGGAGAAACCACGTGAATCGGGAAAAATCATCAACGAAAACAACATAATAAGAATAGCACTCTACCGATAAAACTGGGGCTGGTCCCCATAAGTCACAATGCACCTTGTTTAACAGAGCAGTAGCTCGCTTGTCACTTGTAGAGAATGGCATGTGTTTGCTTTTGTCCATCTGGCAAGAAGAGCAACTAACAGGTGCAGGAAAAATTGAAGTGACAGAGATATGACCCTGTTTACTCAACAATTGAAGAGTAGCATAAGACATGTGACCAAGGTGGGAATTCCAGTTCTCAAAAGAAGCTCGGAGTCTTCCAGAGCGTAATACACCTAAAAAGGTGGAATGACCTGTCTCAAGAAAATAAAGACCCAAACTATGACACCCTTTACCCATAATCTCCCCAAAATGCTTGTGCTTGATGTAAAATGTGTCGGCGTCAAAGATAATAATAATCGGTAAATCAGAGTAAGTTTACTTATGGACGATAAACTTCGAGTGATTTGTGAAACCACAAGAACATCATGAAGAGGCAGTCCAAAAAAATTACAATGACCAATATTAGAAATAAGTATCAATTCACCATTGCCCACAGAAATAAAATTAGACCCATGATAAGAATGTATCTGCTTAAGATGTCGGGCACTAAATGTCATGTGAGAAGTTACACCAGAATCAATAATCCAACCATCTGAAGTACGGGTATTATCCATGTTTGAAGTAGGTGGGAACATAATTAAAAAAATAACAAACAACCAAAGATTCCAAACGTAGCACAATGCTCAATACAGAGACAAGCTTGGTAGAAATTGTGCGTGCAAGGCGCACAACCCGCGAAAATGCTATAGCCAGTGCGTGTGTATTTCACGCACCAAACAGAAGTCTAAATTAATGCACGTGAATCTCACCCGATGGGAAAGCCAAACTTCGCTGCTATCTGCTTCACAATGTTGGCGTTCTAGATTCAAACTCTTCGGAGACTTGAGCGGCTGAAGAGAAGATGAGTTGAACTGCGGTGATAAAGTCGACACTTGCTGGAGACTTGAAAAGGTAGTGACGCCAGAGAATTGGTGAGAGATACCAGAGATGACACATGACTGCTGCCTGGAAAAATGTCGAGAAATCACTGGAAGCAAGATAAGATTTATCCAGAAAAGTAGACAGCGAGGATAACGACGAAAAATATAAGAGAAGAAGAAAAAGAAAGAGAAGGGAAGAATTAGGTCGGAGGCTCTGATACCATGTAGAAATGGATTCCCCTTTTGATTATTTAGAGAATAAATAGATTACATAAAGGGTATACATGTAAATATCTAAACCCTAATCTAGTCTCTAAAATCTTCTATTCTAACACTTTAAAATAACTCATTATTTTTGAGAATTTAAATTTTCAGATTTCACTGGAAGCTCAGGGTTCTTTAGGCCAGTGTGTTTGTCTACCACAGGGTGACCAGCAACATGTTCAACAGCAGCAAGCACCGCCAGCAGAATCGATGGTGCCGACGCCACTGATCCATGCGCCAATCACCCATACCGCTCATCAACCTCATGTATCGGCCACAGCTGCAACACATCAACATCACGCGCCACTAGCCCTGACGTCTCCAGCTCATCCAGCTGCTTCGGTGAGTCCATTTCTCCCAATGCCACCGTTCTCGCTATCTTCCTCGGGTGTCGTGCCCAGTTCCTTGGGTTATATGACTGCCTTGGGATCTGAGCCATCTCCGGCTTCAGGTCCCTCTTCCAAACATCCGATGGCCACTTGTTCACACACTGGTTCTTTACGGTATAAGGATTTTTCGGATTATGATATTTCTGGTTTACTGAGTGCTTTATTTGCAAAGATCGAGCCTCTTAGTCATCGTTATACAGTCAAGGATCCCGACTGGGTTGCTACCATGGACTAAGAGATGGTTGTTCTTCGCACTCAACAAACATGGATGTTGGTTCCACGTCCTCCTAATGTTAATGTTGTTGGCTCTAAATGGGTGTATCACTTAAATTATAAGTCTGATGGCTCACTAGATCTGCACAAGGCCAGATTAGTTGCTCAAGGTTTCTCACAATTACCTGGTTTTGATTATAATCATACATTTAGTCCGGTGTTGAAAGCATCTACTGTTCGTACTTTTTTTATCTCTTGATGTCACTCGTAATTGGCCGTTACGATAGCTTGATGTGAAGAATGCATTTTTAGATGGTGTTCTTGATTCCCCGATTTACATGGAGCAGCTTGCTAGTTACAAAGACCTATGCGTCCTGATTATGTTTGTTGTTTGCGCAAGGCCATTTATGGTTTAAATCAAGAAATTCGTGCTTGGTTTCAACGTTTTAGTTAATTTTTGGTTGGCCTGGGTTTCGTATGCAGTTCTGCGGACACCTCCTTATTTGTATTTTCCCATGGTGCCTATCTACTTTATTTGGCGGTTTATGTTGATTACATTATTCTCACTGGGAATAATGGTCATCTCATTCAAAAGTTTATTGATCGGGTAAATCGGGAATTCAAGATTACCTATCTTGGCACTTAACAATATTTTTTGTGTTTGAAGGTTGTTCGTACTTCCGATAGCTTATTCCTTGGACAAGCCAGATATGCCAAGGACATTTTATTGTGCGTCGGAATGTAGGATTCAACGCCTGTTGCTATCATTTTTGTAGCATTTTCACAGCTTTCACGCACATCTAGTAAGCCATTCGGAAATCTCATATTTTATTGGTCTTTTTTTGGTGCACTATAGTACTTGTTCATTACGCGTCCATACATTTCTTATGTTGTAAACACAGTCAGTCAATATATGAAGTCTCCTACTGATGACCATTATCAGGCTGTTACTCAAATTTTGCTTTATGTCTATGGTACTATGCATTATGTGCTTCAGTTTCACAAGAATTCTTCAGTTTTACCAGTTTTGGGTTATTCGGATGCTGATTGGGCTCGTTGTATTGAGACTCGTAGGTCTACTTATGGTTATGCCATTTTCTTGGTGGCAACCTAGTTTCATGAAGTGCTAAAAAGCAACCCACGGTCTCTCGTTCTAGTTCATAATTAGAATGCCGAGCTATGACCAATACTGCCGCAGACCTAGATTGGTTGATGAATTTACTTCGGGATTGTGCGTTACTGCACGTGCGCCATCTGTTTTGCTGTGTGATAATAATAGTGCTCTCTTTCTTGCTCAGAATCCTATTTTGCATAAGAGAGCCAAGCACATTGATATTGATTATCATTTTGTGCGTGAGATGGTGTCTTCTGGAAAGCTCAGGGTTGCTTATATTCCTACGGGCCAACAACTTGTTGACATCTTTACAAAGGGCTTACCATGACTCAGTTTGAGTTCTTACGATTCAAGTTTTGTGTTGCGACAAGTTCCATGCTTCGCTTGAGGGGGTAATAGAATATAAGATAAATTAGAATCAGGTTTAGAAAGGAATACCCTTTATGATTGGTTTTGTATACATCCTTTTCCATATTTGATTCTACCTTGTATACTATTTTTACTCACTATATATGAATACACACAACCATTTGTGGATTTTACATTCTATCACGTACCTTAGGCAAACATTACTATTTATACTTTCATAATTTTGGATCCTTCATTTTCACATTCATTCATCCTTTGAGTCCCAATGCTTTGTTCAGACTTGCATATTCAGAATCCTATCATTCATCTGTTAACATCACTTAAATTTTCCCCCCTTCACACTTTTCTTTGTATCCCAAAAGCAAAACACTAAATAATTTTTCGTGCAAGCTACTATGAGACAGTGCCTAATGACTTTATCTCTTCCAATGTTGAATTTTGACTTTTGCATGTTTTTCCATTTGTTGATTTATTTCTTTTGGGTTTTTTCCTAGTTTGAATTCTGGTACACAAGGGTTTTGATAATTTGCCTCACAAACTTACTGATTTTTTTCCTTCTGTTGATTTCAGATTTGAGTTGGGAATTTGTTTGTGAAGAAACTGAGTGCGTTTGGTAAGGATTGGAATTTATTCTTCCCGGTAACATTTATTCCAAGTACAGATGATGAATATTTAAATTTCATAACCATAATTTCCATACATTTTCACGTTTGTTGGTATATGAAGTTGTGTAGAATGGTGCAGAAGTTAGCCAACATGATGAAATTGAAGGACCTCAGAGACCCTTGGCGGATTGAAATGTCTTCATTTGTTGATCACCATATTTTTTTGTGCAGGAATTGCTGCTGGAATGGAGTCGATCATGTTTAATTTTGGCCATGTTTCACTTCAGCAACCTAATCCAAGAGTATGCTCAGTTTAAGCTTTTTTTCTTAGATATTTTGAATTGGAGATTAATGTTCTGAAATGAATACATTCTTATATTAGGACAACTCCTTTCCACAAACTCATCCTTATCCTCTTCCTATTGGAATGGCTTCTGAAAATGCTGATGAAAGGTTTTGAGGTCTGAAGAACTGATTAATTGCATTAGAAAATGTTATGAATGAGTTTACTCTTAGCTGCTCAATATTGCTCTTTTCCTTGTTAACATTAGCTTAAATGCAGGTCAGATGAGGTGCAAGTGTTTTGAATACAGGTCAGTTGAGGTGCAGGTGTTTTGAACGACAAAATACTTGGTCTTGCTAAGTTATTTAATGAAGATCTCACTTTTGATAATATAAGCAGGTTTGTTTTTGTGATTCCACTCTTGAATGAAGTGATATTTCAGACCTTCAATCTTCAGAGCTCATCAAATGGTTTCTTCTACTCTTATTTCAAGGTTAAAATTCAGGTGGGGTCATTTTTGATTGATAAGTGTAATGGACGATATGAGAATAATGGCGAGTCAGCGGCCTTGCTCTGGTTGCCTGGTGGTGGTGAAAAAATTACCCCGCGGGGGTATAGAGGAGCTTGTTAAGAGCGTGAAGAAAATGCAGAGGAGGGAAATTTCGTCCAAGTGCGATCATTCTTTCAGTATGAGTGACGCCCAGGCACAGTTCGAAACATCCGCTTGCATGTTTGTTTGTCTTGTGTTGGGTTATTAGGTTTACCGATTGCTGAAATTGTAGGATTTGTCTTGTATTAACTGAATCAACCACTTTCTCTTGAATTTTGGTGCTGATGGTTTTAATTTTTGTAAAAAAATATGTTTGTATGTTTTATGAATTCTTGATTAGTAGATGAAGAATATTTACGGGGTAATAATTGTGTCTCTGTATTCATGTTCTGGGGTACATTATATAGAAATACAGAATACCTAAACTCAACTAGAAAAGGAATTGTAATGTAATTACAATTTTAAGTAATATTCAAATAATATTTCAATTCCTTAATACTCATCCTCAAGTTGGAGCATGGGATCAGAAATGCCCAACTTGCCAAGCAAAGAATGAAACTGATTTCGCCTAAGAGCCTTGGTAAACAAATCTGCAGGTTGATCAGTCATGCGAATATGATGAGTAACAATAGTGCCAGACTGTAAAAGATCACAGACGAAATGACAATCAACCTCTTTATGCTTCGTACGTTCATGGAACACCGGGTTAGCCGCAGTGTGGAGAGTAGATTGACTGTCACAAAATAATCGCATAAGAGTAAATTGCACAACACCCAAGTCCCGAAGCAAAGACTTAAGCCACAACAACTCACAATATGCAACAGCCATCGCATGATATTCCGTTTCAGCAGAAGAACGAGAAAATGTAGGTTGTTTCTTGATCTTTCATGAAATTGGAGAATCACCAATGGTTACAAAGTATCCAGATACTGATCTGCGCGTGATAGGGCAGGCAGCCCAATCAGAATCACAATAAGCGGTCAACTATAATGAACTACGTGAAGAGAGAAACAAATCCTGACCAGGATGACTCTCCAGGTAGTGAAGAACACGTATCGCAGCTTGCTAGTGAGGAACACAAGGAGACTTCATAAACTGAGAAAGCGTATGAACATAATAACTAAGCTCAAGACGTGTGATAGTGAGGTAAATGAGGCGAACCACCAATCGCCGGTACTGCTCAGGATCATCATAAAGAGGTCCTTCAACTTTTGCTAGATCATGCTGTTGCTCCATAGGAAAGTCAGTCGGTTTAGAAGCCGACAAACCGGTGTCAGATAAAATATTTATAGAATATTTCCTTTTCGAAAGATACATCCCATCCAATTTTCTAGAAATCTCTATACCCAAGAAATACTTAAGTGTACCAAGGTCCTTCATATAAAAGCAAGTACTCAAGTATTTCTTGAATTCAGAGATGAGCGACGAAGAACTACCAGCAATGACCAAATCATCCACATAGACATGGACATGCAAGGAAACCAAGCCACGGGTAAAAGCAAATAAAGAGTAATCTGCCTTACTCTGAACAAAACCAAATGCACGGAAAGCCTGAGCCAACTTGCAAAACAATTGCGAGGAGCCTGGTGGAGACCATAAAGAGAATTCTGAAGCCGACAGACCTGACCAGGAGGCGCATGATAGCCCAGTGGAGGTCACATGTACACCTCCTCATGTAGATCACCATGAAGGAAAGCATTATGCACATCCATCTGGTGAAGTTCCCAACTACGAATGACTGCAACTGATAGAAATAGATGAACCAAACTCATCTTTGCAACAGGAGCAAATGTTTCAGTATAGTCAATACCTTCTTTCTGGAGATTGCCAAGAACTACCAGACGAGCTTTGTGACGCTCAATGGAACCATTAGATTTCAACTTGGTACGATACACTCATTTGTATCCAATGACAGTCTTATGCAGAGGTAGTGAAGATAAAGTCCAAGTCTGATTGCGCTCAAGCGCATTAATCTCATTAGCCATAGTATCAAGCCAATGAGCATACTGGGAAGCCTCAGAGTAAGTGGTGGGATCTGCACTAGAAGTTACCGCACCCAAAAATCTAGAATGCGTACTGGAAATTTTATCATAATTTTCAAAATCAGTTAAAAGATAGAGAACACCTGAGGAATGTGATGTCGCAGGTGTGGTTGTAGCAGTGGGGAGGGGTTATTAATATCAGCAACAGAGCAGACATAATCTTGCAGATAAGTAGGAGGTCGATGATCATGACCACTCCGTCGTGCAGTAAGCAGCTCGGACTGAGGTGGCGGTACCGAAGTATTTTCCGGCGAGCCAGGCGGCGGAGACGAGCCATAAGGAGGAGACACCGGCGAGCTGGGCGATGCAACGGTAGAAGTCGTAGCCGGTGGCGCGTGGTCAGCGGCGGACAGCGGTGCATTGAGTGCGTGAAACTTTGCATCGAGCGTTGCATCTGGCGATTGCGGTACGGGTATGGCCTATGGCGAAGAAGAGGTGGCAGGCGGTGGTCTGGTGGCCGGCGACGGTATGGAAACCGGCAGCGTAGCAAGGATCGACGGGGGAGCAATGGTGGCCGACGGGGATGAAGTGGCCGGCTGCAGGGTCACATAATGCGAAAATTGGTCTTCATAAAAATCACCATCCCGACTGTTAAAGAAAGTCCGAGTTTTCAAATCAAAAAGATGGTAACCTTTCTTTCCGGCAGGGTAACCAAGAAATAGACAACGGCGACTTCTTGGAGCAAACTTACCACGGAATTTGGGAACATAGGAAGCAAAGCACAAACAACCAAATACACGCAAAGCTTTGTAATTTGGAGGATGTCCATAGAGCAATTCAAACGATGTAGGCCCATCGAGTTGCTTCGTGGGTGTCCGGTTGATCAAATAAGTAGCAGTAAGTACACATTCTCCCCATAACTCAATAGGCAGATTAGCTTGAAAGCGCAAAGCACGAGCCACATTTAACA
>JAULKM010080225.1:0-11622 GCA_032355605.1 Rubia tinctorum
GTCGCAGAGGGATCGCTCTTGGATTTGTTTTGTACTACGAAATTTTGACATCCTACATATGCATCAAAATCAAATTTAGGGAAAGTGTCGTAAAATAATCCCCGTTAAGACTGCGGCCCTAAATGACGACCCGTTTATGCATAAATGGGAGCACCATTGTTCTGAAATGTGAATAACAAATTGTTATCCGTAGTTTTACATTTCAAGTTCTCTTACTTTATTGGAGGGATATAAGTGCAAAATTATAAATGCACACTGGCATTCCCAAACCCGATTACGATCAATCAAAAATAAAAATTTGACATCCGAAGTTCAACTAATACTCAATGTGGGTTATAAAGAAATGGGTCTTATTCCACATATATTGTGCACAAGTTCTTTTGAATGACACCTTGTATACTCAAACTAATCTTCTACAATTAACTATGCCTTGTACTATCACTTTAAAAAAATTGATGGACGTAATTCTATTATCTTTTTATTTCTTCGAAAACCAAGAATATGAAATTTCATGCGATTCTATGTGGTGGAAATAAACTTTCTCATAACGCTTATGGTAAGGTTATTAATGGAATATTAACAAAAATGATGGATGATTACCCCGTTATATCCATCCACGACCAAATCGGAACATTGTGATCGTGAATTGGTTAAGTGTATCACCATTTTTACATTGCAAGTTCTCCCACTCTATCAGGAGGACCTAAGTGCAATTTATAAATGGACACTGGCATTCCCAAACCCAATTGCAATCTTCCCTAAGATGAAACTTGACATTCAAAGTTGAACTTATACTTACCGAGGGTAATAAAGAAACTGGCTTTATTCCACATAAACTCTTACAAGTTCTTCTGAATGACGCCTTGTATACTTGTAAGTAATCTTCACAATTTAATCTATGCCATATACTATGGCTTTAAAAAAATTGATGGGCGTAATTCTATTATCCTTTTATTTCTTCGAAAACCAAGAATATGAAATTTCATGTGATTCTATGGGTGGTTCCCATAGAACCACCATGTGAATAAAGTTCACCGTTTGTGCTAAAATCGATTCCCATCGAACTGAACGTCTATGGACATTTATATATTTCATTTAGTAGTATCTAATATACTATTAACTGTTATTATGGTTAATTACGTTCATTTTGGTCAAACGCAGTCCAAGTTTCTATGCTAGTTGGCTGAAATTGTGAGGCCCACTTCAATACAATCCGACGTCAATCCAATGTCAGTGAGTTGTCGCTTAACACAAAATACATGCGACCACGCATGTGTTTTTGCTCAAACATAGGCCCGTTACTATACTAGTGGGATAAAATGGTGTGGCCCAATATTGGGCGACTTTGCTACAATGTTGGCTCAATGTCAGTTTGGTCGACTGCTCCGTGACGTCATTTCATCCGAGGCAGAATTCACAATGCTTCATAAAGACTATACATATGGATCTCACCTCATACATTCCGTTAAAGATTCAACTTTCCCTTGAATTTCAGCAGTCCCTTAACCAATCATTTTGAAGGTATGCTTCCTAGATTCCCTAGAGTATGTTAATTTTTGTACTTGTCGTCAAATTTGATATATATACATATGGTGTATTGATGTGTTCTTAGTTTTTGTATTCAAATTCGAACGGATTTCGGCTTTAGGTTTTAGGTTTTAGGAATTTGGTTTTTATGTTCTTTCCTCTCAATCGGCCCTATTTTGTTGTGTATAACCTTTGTTTGTTCCTGTTTTTTGCTGTTTAAAATGTGTCTATAACCGTTAAATGTGACGTTGCAAACTTGTCGATCGTTCTTCGTTTGGAGCGATCGTGTAGCAACGTGGAAAATTAAAGAAGTCTACAAACCCTACTTGAAAACGACGTTGCATTTTTCTCACATAACCAATCGGTTTTGCCGGCTGGTTGGCGACATCGCACACACATGTCGACCAAGTCAGTTTCCGGTCCGAAGGTAACATGCGACGCCTTTCCGACAAAACTAATTAACTGAGCTAATTTTAATTGAATTTCAGGAATAATGGCCAATTGTGCTGGTTGAAGCAGTTGTGTCCCGATTGAGGTGAGTGATTTCTTGTTTGGGTTTAAATTCATGTTTTTTTTCTAATTATTTTATTAAACATTACATTGACCAATGCAGATCCCTAGAAATTCGGATGAGGATAGTTATTCTCATAACAAAAACAGCGAGGTCCATCCATGGAACTTTTCCTAAACTCTCACCAAGACAAACTTCGGGGATGTTCTGATTTGGAAAGTCCTACATGTCAAACATGTATTTTATTTTCAATTAATTTTGTCTATATGTTACTTTCATATTTACTAAATGTGGTTTTTGGTTTATAAATCAGTATGTCCCATCCCACATTTTGGAGGTCCTACCACTATACAAGTTACCGATTGTGCTGCGGTGCAACGCAAGAGAGTATGACATGCACTACTAAGGAAACCAAAAGATGAAGACCCTAACCCTGAAGGGGTTTACTAGGTTTCTTGAAGAAGAGGAACTCGAGATTGGGGACACACTATTATTCGATGTGGTAAATGGTGATGGGCCCATTTTTTCATGCTACCGTTCTACCCGGTCGATTTTAGTTTTCCTGCACTATTTTCAACAACTGCTTAAAACTATTTTATTAGAATTTGGAATAATATTAATTTACGTACAATTAATGTTCAATCTATAAACTTTTCGATTAAATTTTATTTAAATGTTTTTATACATCGTATGCAAAGTACGTAACATGAAACAATAAAACCCTAGAAGGGCCATTTCGATAATAAAATCAGAATTAGACACCAACCATCATAAAATCATAATCAGAATCCTAGAGGGCTCTGTAATTATCTTCCAGATATTTTATAATCTCCCTCTTCAATTTATTTGATCGCACCTCCGGAGTAATTGGTACTCACATGACTGGATCGTTCACCCAACCCAAAGCAACATCAGCATATATTAAACAACATATATGTCATGGATTTAATGAGGCACAAGAAACATGAGAGTCATAAATGTCTAATCTAAATGTCCACAAACAACATGAGCGACGATGAGCGTCTTATTATAACGAAACATTTCATGAACAACATAGAATTCCATAAGTTCTTACAGGTGAACATTGTATACTCTTAAGTAATCATTAACGATTTCCTTTTGATCTCGCACTAGTTGGCCCAGAATCAAATTTACCATGTCACTGAATACATGGAAAAAATAAATAGCTAACGATGAAATGTAAATGCGACATCGGGCTATCGTGATTTTCGTTCACCGATGACTAGGCTCGAAGATATTTTTAGTTTGGGCTGCTTATCTATTTTTGCCCACTCATGAGCACATGCAAAGTTGAATGATTGTCATCTTTCTTTGTATTGGTCGATGGGTTTGCAACGTCGACTATTGTCGATTAGGTTCGATTTGGGCCCATGCCCAAATATTTAATATTTGGGCACAAGCATATATGTGGGCCAAAATATGCACACTGTAACATTGCATTAAGATCTCTCTTTCTATCTTTCCAGATGACATTGCCTGCGACATCGCACTTTTGATAAAATGACTGTGTTCCACCATGGGTTTAAAAGCTGCCGAACGACCAACCCTTTTGCATTCGTAAACGATGACGTCGAACCGAAGGTGAACCAAGGTAAGTATTTTCCCCAAATTTGATAATGTGTTTTTCAGCTTTGAGGTACTTCTTCAATTCCCCATTACATGATTTTACAATATTCACAATTCATGAACAGTTGTGTTTTTAGATTTTGGGTTTATTCAATTTCGTTTGGGACTTGTTCACAAATTCTTGGCTAGGGCTAGGGCTAGGGCTAGGGTTTAGGGAACTGTTGTGGCACTCATTCTTGCTACTTGTTAATGACATTTTACTTGATCTTGTTTGGCAGTTGGTTTTAGTTCATATTATAGGTGTTTTAGGTCCATTCTTGTCCCAATTGCACAGTATTTCAGCACAACCGAGGTGTTGGTGTGACGTTGAGAATTCATACACATGAACATACGATTTTGTACGGCTCATATCGGTTTAACCGATATATCTATGACATGAATGCAAGGTCGGTCCTTACCCAAGCATGAGCTAGGTTCTTCCTTTTTGAACTAAATTTTCCAAGTTCACGTTTTCCATAGATAGCTCGAATGAAGCAGGCAGCTAAGAGATTAAGGGAAAACACCACTGACAAAGGTCCATCACGCACCAAGAATAAAAAAAACAACTCACACCCCTCCACCGCCAACATGTGAAAACATTCACTTCATAAATAAGGAGGCACATAAGCGTTTTAAAATGATTTGAGGCATCAAGATAAAGGAGATCAGGGTGATGAAGCCCGAGGATGTGACGCAACTCCACCTCGACATTTAACTCAAACCATTCAAACCATCAGGAATGGAGGGTTTGATATGCTTGGACAAACCGACATATGATACAGAGGTCAAGGAGTTCTACGCCAATTTCACTCGGGCATCTACGAACTTACACCGAACAAGAGTGAATGGGGTGGACGTGGAGATGATAACGAAGTTCGTCAATCAAGTGATTGGGTGCATAGTCAGTGTGGAGGATCATCCAGAGTTTGAGCCTCTATGGCTGCACTGCCGGGATAATTAGCCTCCACCGATCGCCGAGAATGACCGATCGCCGAGAATGACCAATCTTGGGTGCTTGACCCCAAATGAATGGTGGAGAAGTAATTCAAAATTAAAGTGGGGAACAGGCTCATCCAACCAAGAAGGATCAAGATTGATGTCCTCAATCTTGAGGAAAACATTATGTACAATATAATTGTACAAATTCTGATCCCGGTCGGACATCCTTTGGAGTCCACAATCAACTTGGCTATCATGTACTACCAACTTGTGGAGAAGAAGGTAGCAAAACCCGGGTACACCATCATCCAAGAGATACACCAAGTGGCCATTCCGAGGGAGATTCGGACATTCCCCTACGTCAACATCATCACTGCCATTCTAAAGAAGAAAAATATTCTGATCAAACCGAAGGTGAAGATCCATCCAAAGTACTACGATGCCAACTACTTTGGGGCAGAAGCTGTCGCATGGATTGATATCATTGGGAGGTGGGGACATGGATTGATCACAACATCCCCACGAGAAATTTGGACAGCAGTGGATCCTGCCACTACTTGTACTCATACCCCACGATCGGGTATGAAAGTTTTTAGGTTTTATGGTTATTCCAAAATATTCATTATTTACGTTTTATAAAAATTTTATTTTATTTAAATTATTTTTTCCAACTAGCCTTTAAAATAGCTCCTGGGGCATCTTCATGAAGGACGTGGTCGAGACCAAGGCCCTGGCGCAACGCACAGACCGCACTATGCAAAAGATTTAGGATGAATTGGTGGAGTTGAAATCTATGATTCCTTATGCGACCAATGCACCTAGGGATGAGGTGCATGGGGATGACGTGGATGGCGTGAGAATGACAAATGATGAAGAAGGGTCTGGCACCGACGATACCAAATCTTCCATCGAAAAGTCAGATGGAAATAGCTCTTCAGTAGACGATATCCCAACCCAGTCACCGCCCCATTGATTGCTATGAATGTTATTTTGTCGTGCATGGTGATGACTTTTTCTTTGAATTTTATTAGGATATTTTCTTTTTTTCTTGATAACTTTTAATTTGTGGGATGTTTCATGGATATTGTATGTATGGTAGCAATATTAGTCTTTCCAATTTAATTTCATTATATTTCAGAATGGATTTTGTGAACTTGAGATGGGACTTTTTCATGGTACATTCTAAGTTCTGGTTGTATTGGTTATCCATTGTTGATTTATTAGGTATGATAAAGAAGTCTAACTTCGCACATCATTCGCACACATGATGTTGAGTTAACCGACATGTTACCGACTAAACTGTGACGTAAAATGATTTAATTGATTCAATTGGATCAATTGGATTTAGGTACTGGTTTGGAGTGATGGGCATGTACGACATCGTTAGTCCCTATATGTGACTTTGCATTGACGTCGACATAAATTTGGTACACCCGACCATGTGCGCGAAGTCGTTCAACTTGTAAATGACTATTGCTGCTACGACATACCCATGTAGTCGACATCGCAGCTAAATCAATTGTACTTATTACTTCGCATTTTTAAATTATTTATCGCGGTTATCAACGAACAGTGGTAAAAAAGCTACTATTTACCTTGGTTATTTTTTAACCGAGGTCAAAATATTATTTACTTCAAAATTTTAAAATAAACGAGGTAAAAGAGCTTTTTACCTCGGGTATTTGACCTAAGCAAAAAATTTGAGGTAAAATGAATGAAGTAATATGTCCAGTTTCTTGTAGTGAGTAGCTGGAAGTGTTGTCAGTATTGAACCATTAGCCGGCCATGTAACCCCTTTTATTTTCATTTGGCATAAAGGCTATTAATATGTAATATCCTCTATGATAGCCCTTTTATTTTCAAGCACTGCTTGTGATGTATGCCTTCGGGCACTGCTTCTAATGTAAGCCTTCGGGCACCGCTTGTTATGTAAGCTTTCAAGCAATGCTTGATCTAAGCTTTTGGGCAACAATTGATTTGTAATGGAAAAGGGTCGGGGCCCTATAAACTCGATTAATTAAAAATGAATAAAAAATTAAAAAGTAGATGAAATTAATCTAAACTTAGCGAAAGTGTCATTCTTTAAAAAGGTTCAAATTATTCATGAAAAACTTATTTTACCATTTTAGCTTAACTAGTAATCCTATGTTCCAATATAGTCTAACTTAACCAAGTATGTAAAGTACATAAACACGAGACACACAACTTGGTTATGCAGTTCGGTGAAATCCACCTACATCTGCAGGGCCTAACCCAGTTCAGAATAAATCCACTAATCATAAAAGATATAGTACAACGTACACAATACAACTGTACTTATCTTTTCTAATTCTAAACGTGTGGATTTTGCAAGCTCCCCTTGCTACCGATCCGCCTTGATCAGCCTCCCTCTGACCTCAAAACTCGTCGACGCTGGATCTCTTCCTCCTGAGGAATTAAGGTCTACGTTCTGAACTTTAGCAAACAGGTCGTGTATGTTGGAACATGGTCAGTCTGGCTCTTCGCAAATACTCTCGGCAGAATGTAAATCTGAGATACATATTTTACTAGGTTTAATTCTAGTTTTTGCAGCCGTGTAATGTCCCCTTTTATAGTCCATTGGCATATCGGAATACTCCATAATTATCTCTATAATATTCTTATTCCTTATCTGCTTCTGAAGCATATCCAAATCCCATAAATAAAGGGATTTTCCTTATCTCAAACATCTCATAAAATTCATTTAATTCCAATTCCATAATTATAGGGATTTTACATAATTCCATTATTCTTCTACACGACTGGAATAAATATTGCATAATCTCCAATTTCCATAAAACGATCGCATATTCATACCGTAACTTCTGCTCGTCTGCTTCAATTCGGTATATGTTCCAACATGGTAAGTTTTCTTCTTTACCATAAGTTCACAAATTGCCAATCAATTAATCCATGATTTTACAATTACAACCCAATTATATACATTAACCCAATGAGTCATTATCCAATAAGTCTTATCTAATAAGTGAAAATAGTAGATGGATAACGGTTATCTATTGGGTGACCCGACCCGTTTGACGGGTCTAGTAATTGGGTGTAAATTATCGATCCGTTGCGAACAACTCGATCAAAATTTGAATCGAACTTGAATTTGACCGAGCTCAAACCTCAATCAACTTGTTTAGTACTCGACCACTAACCCAAACCTAACTACTCATGTGTTCCATCAAATTCCGCACAGAATCTTTGACTAAAATCAAAGATGACGAACTTAAACCACATATTTGAATAGGTATATAAACAATAATTTTATCGTATGAGATATGGTTAGATTCGTTGTAACATGTAGTTTCTAAATATTAGTTTTTTGTGTCCAATTATTATCTATAGCTACACATATTTACAGTCAAACATATTTATTGGAAATTGTGAAAAAATTCTATGTGGAAATGGTTGGGCTGGAGGAAATAGTAATATTGGTTAATCTCGTTGAACTTATAAAGTATACTCTATGACTATATTTCGTATGGTTTAATATCAAATTTTATAACCAGTCATACATAGTTATATTCTTTAGGAAAAAATTTCCTAAGTTATTTCTTCCTTCAATTTTAACTCACATTTGCTAAATTGAACCCTTCAAGTACTAGTGTGTTCAAATCACCTGACCCGATTCGACCAATCTCATTCAGTCCGGGTCAGATCAATTTGGGTCAAGGGTGAACAAATTGGACAATCCAATTTGGGTTGGGTCGGATATAGTCTTGATAAGATTCCGATCCAATTCTATCCAAATTAACCTAGGAAAAATGCTAAAATAACCATATTTTTTGGCTGAAACTGCCTATACAACCTGGCAAAATGAGAAAGTGTCAAATTATCCCTAACTTGTTGGTATATGCGCCAAACTAACCATAGGTGTCGTTAATTTCAATTTTCAATGGGAAGTTTGGCCGGAATTCAATGGAATAACCATTATACCCCTGATTTTTTTTAAATGAAAAAAATCCAACTTCATGGATCAGCTCTCAACTTCAACCACAAATTCTCCAATCCCACCAAACTCACAATCTTCCCCTGCCCATCTCATCAACGTTCGGTAACAACATTGCCGAGAACAAACGTGATTCCGACAAAGCTCGGAAACTGATACATGCCTGGCGTCGTGTGCCCCATCTTGCCTAAAGATGCCACTGTGACCATGGTTTCCAACGGGTACGTGTTGCTGATTTGATTGGTATGTGTTGCTGATCTCTTCTCCTTTCTCCCAATTTGGCCGATTCGAAAAGGAGAAACAGGTGAAGGAAGCTAGGGTTCCAAGATTGAAACCAAAAATGTATAAAATTACTGATCCAACCTTAAATATATTTTTAAGTGTTGATATAATCCTATAAATATTAGTTAAGTGATGATATAACTCTAAAAACAAAATTACGTGCTGATATAACCTTATAGTTCTAATGGCGAGGAGGGTAATATCATCAAAATTTTCTTAGAAAACTAACCAGTGGTATTTTGGTCATTTTCGAGATGGTTAACGTTGGAAATGGCGTAACTGCACAATTCATACGAAAGTTAGGGTCAGATTGACACTTTCTCATTTTGCAGGATTATTATGGCACTTTCATCCAAAAGTTAGATTAGAAGTACATTTTTCCCTTTCAAAATTCCAATTATACCTTAATGACAATTTATATTCTTCTTTGAAAAAAAATTCTAAGGTATTTCTGCCTTCAATATTGAATCCAATCCGCTAAACTAAAACCTTGAAATACTAGGGTGTTTAAATCACCCGATCCGATTCGATCTATCTCATTTGAGTCGGGCCGGATCAATTTGGATCAAGTGGGTAAATTTAATTTTGGGTTGGGTCGGGTATGGGTTAGGTCAGATTCCAACTCAAGTCGATCCAAATTGGCCCATTTATGCTCCATTTTCTTGAAAAGTCAACCATTAGAAAAATTCATCAAAAAATTAAGTTTATACAACTTATCATACATTAATTTGCTCCATTGATAAATTTAACATTTTTGAATAATAGCATAAGCTCTCCTGCGGAGTACTTAGTAATGTCACAACTAAAATGTTCACTACACTACCACAAATTCTCCCGCTCTCGCAGTCATATAGCGCAAAATTTAATCACTTGTATTCACAACTTGGTGGGATCGACTCATTTTTGTTGTTCACTTCTTTGAATTCTTCTCACTGATCCCCTGGCCGTTATCCTTCGTACAAGTCATATTTAATAAGAGAGAGAAAAAAATATATACGAATCAGTGCAAATATTTCTCAAACATACAGGTTCATGTTCATCAAAATATCATGACACCTGAACTATCTGTAGAAATTTCAACTCGCTGTCCTTCAAAACCATGAATTTGAACTTGCTTTGTTCTAAACCCAACCCACCAAAGTCGAGACAGAAATATCTGCAAAAAAGCTAATCACACAAATCCTATGCATTTATGTTTCCACCTGAACTTTCAAATGCCAAAAACAAAGTATATCTGCAATTTCATTTTTACATTTCTCACACACCCCTCATCTCTGCTTGCGCGAGTATTAAAGGCAAAATATTACTCAAACTCGAGCTGCTCCGGATGGGCTGAAGAAACACCAGAATTTGTCACGATCCGCGGCTTCCTCGGAAAGAATACCAGTGCTCTTTGTGATGGTTTCGTACATAATAGATGAAAATACAAGGAGCTGGAAGTTGGATGTAGTGGAGGAATATTTCAGCCATGAAGACAAAGAATTAATCCAATTACAAGGGTTGCAACTTATAGGTCACTAGCTTGTGTCTTTTGCAAAGCCGAGTCCTCTTGTTGCAAATATTTGGTCATCTCCACCCAATATTTTGTCAATCGATTCTGGACGATTTTCTAAACTCTTGAAGTTTTACGTTCAAAAAAAGAAGATGTAATTAAAGGAATTTTGGCTGAAAAAAAGGTGTACAGCATCAAACTTATAAAAACAACTAAAAACATAAGTGTGCCAAATCCATTAACGTAATTTCTCTTACAAAATAAGGTAATAAACTGTGTACAGCACAGTACACTACAAGCAGCTACTATATCAGTATCAAATGAGATGTACAACATTAGTTCTATGAATCTCCCCTGGCTATGAGCGTTACATAGTACAACAATATTAACCCGGACTGTAAAAAAGATAGCCCCCCTAACGCCGTTGTTCAGAAAACGAAAACTGATTGCCACCCGGAGGGTACGCAGCCGGTAGATGGTCAGGACGAAAAGGGTACGCAGCGGCACGTCCACTGTGCTGAAACCCGACTGTAGCACCGTGATGCAATCCTGCATTGTAGTTTCCGTGTCGTTCTGATTGATGCCTGTAATTATGAGAGTGTAATCTGTTTGGGCAATACGGATGCGACTGTCTGTAACCCGGGTTATGGTGACCTCGTACCGGGCCTGGATGGGGCATGTTTTGGTATTGACCATAGCCGTGATGCCCGGAAGTCGCGTCTCTTGGGTTATGATGCCTTCCATTATCCATCTCATGTCTGTGTCTCCGCCCATTGTCCTCATGCCAGAGGGCAGGCTCTGGTTTTACGTCTTCTATCGCAACTGTTTTCTCCGGGAAGATGGCCCCAACCGGTGGGCGCGCAGTGTGCTCATGAAGATCAGGGAGTTGATACATGGCACAGATCACATGGTTATTCAGTACATCCTTCATCCCCTCCATGGGTGATCTGAAAATTGGTGGACAGCCTCTTTTCCCATCATTCAGCCAAAAAATATATGGAGACATCACACTGTTTCTCCTTGCTTCCTCCTCCGTCAACGTGTGCTCCACCTTGGAAACCTCAGACAGCAGACGGGCTTCATCGATGAAAGGCAATTTCGCTATACCCTGCCACGAAAACCGCTTCCCGTTCATGTCCACCTCGAAATCTGTGGGATAGAAATCAATGATTGGTGAGTTTGGATCAGTCATCAGCTTCCCATAATTCAGGGGGAGAGCATGAGCACTGGCGGCAGGAAGAACCCCCAGTAGTTGATGAACCGGTTTAAACG